>WEIS01080120.1:0-10381 GCA_013389965.1 Todus mexicanus
AGCCCAGGAGCCCATTGGCCTTTCTGGCTCGTGATGAACTTGTTGGCCCTGAAAGCAGCAGGTTTCTGATCCCCACAGCGGCTTGGCAGGGCAGAGCTGATGTCCAAACAACTCGCCCAGCCCACCCCCGGCTCTCAACCACAGCCAGGGAGATGCGCCAGGGCCAGGGCCAGGGAGTTCAGACAGTTCCTCTCTCACATCCTCCCCCAGCTCCAGCTGTGCGCTGCCATTCCCCACAGAGATGCTCCCAGCCCCTGGAGCCCAGGGGAATAACGCAGGGACAGCGCGGTCCCCTGCGGGGCAGGGCCCATGAGAAGGGACTTGGTGATGGCCAAGAGTGTCCCCAAAAGGAGGGGGTTCAGAGCAGAGAGGTTTGCAGGTGAGAAGAGCAAGCAGGGGACGGTGGGCTGGGGGTCACACGATAGCAGCACAAAGCATGGTCAGATTTGCTTTGCTCCTCCTCATTTCACTTCCTCTGCAGACGCCGAGCGCAGCAACTCCTTGCGCAAGGCTCCCCGCTTGGGACTGACTCATCCCCCGTTCTCATCACCTAAACCTGGGACGCGTAAGGAGCCCAGCAGCAAAGCGAGCTTCCACCTCTCCCAACCCCTGGCTTCCCCTCTGGTGCCACCAGCGAGACAAGCCCAAGGGCTCCCAGCACCGCTCTGAACCTGAGCAGTGGGGACCTGGGGCAGCTACTCACAGGCTCTGGGCTGGGTCATGGCCCCGCAGCGTGGCTCCGGCTGGATCCTCCCGCTCGCTTGGCCTCCCCCTTTCGTTTCCTCCTCGGGTTTTGCTCCCCGCCTCCCCAGGCTCTGCCAGGCAACCCCACCCTCTCTTTCCCCATCCATCCTCAGAGCAGCTTCCAACAACCCAAGCACCTCTGCCCAGATACCAAGGCCAAGGGTAGGTCCCAAAAGCAGCTCTGGAGGTCACCTACAAGACACAAGTGGTGACAGAGTAGGTCCTGGGTCAACTTCTGGGCCACAGCAGCATCCCTGCCTTTGCCAAAGGAGTTTTTGATGTTACCAGTGGTGTGGACAAGAGAATGGACATGAACAAGAGGTTACGCTACTGCCAAACTACCGTGTGCGTTGAGCAAACCAAGAATTCTTAGCTTAAACAGGTGGCAGCTCCTGATCCAGGAGGGTCAACCAGAAAGAAAGAAAGAATGCAAGTAGGATAGATGATACACTAGAAAAAAAGTTCTCTAGAACACGCCAGAAGAGATATTTTTTAGTGTGTTTCTCATTGCCTCTCCCCAGGGGCAGCTTACAAAGGGATGGATTGATTTTCAGTGGTACACGGAATGAAAGAACTGGCAACTCTGCTCACATCACTCCCAGGAAAGCATGTGCAGTGTCGGCTTCACAGCTCCTCCAGGCACNAAGCGTTTTCCCAGTTCAGACAGCACTGGTACGTGGACATTGGGAAGAAGTTTTTTACTAGGAGGATGGTGGAACCCTGGGACAGATTCCCCAGGGAGGTGGTGGAGGCCCCATCCCTGGAGATATTCAAGGTGAGGCTTGATGGGGCTCTGAGCAACCTGCTCTAGTTGAGGATGTCCCTGCTCCCTGCAGCGGGGTTGAACTAGATGAGTTTCAGAGGTCCCTTCCAACCCAAGGCATTCTGTGATTCTATGGTACATAGGCTTTAAATAAATAAAAAACAACACAGAAGTCCCCAAATCTAGTTCCTGGAACTGCCACCAGAAATAGAGTAAGCAGACAGATATTCAGTGATCGAAACCAGCGCTCATGGGGGAGTTTGGAAAACCAGCCAGGATCAAAGGTCGTGCTGTTTGTAAGTTTTCCTATGCTCTTTGGGGGGAAAAATAAAAATAAAATATCTGCCGTTCTTTGCCTTGTCAAACTCATTCCAGAATGAGTCTACCTGCTTCCTCTTCGAGGCCAAGCAGCGAGACTCCTCAGAGGCCACGGCCCTGCACAAGGTGAGGAAAGCCCCCACCCAAGACGTGCTGCTGGCACCTGCTCCAACAGGCCACGGTGAAGGGGAAGGTGGCTTCGAAGGTGGTTTTCCCTCGGCTTCCCTGTAAAATGTCTCCTCCCTAACACGGTTAGAGGGGGAATGATGTTCTGGCCAGGTCTAGGGGTGCCGGATAGATTTTGAGCGCCTGCATTTCAGGTATCACTGAAAAGAGGGGACAAAGAGCGTTTTTAAAGCAAGCAAGATGAAAGCAGCACCTGTGCTGGATTCCTTCGCTGCTCACTAGGAAAACCCGTCCTCCCACAGCGGAACAATGACTTATCCAGCCCCAACCCTCTCCTCGAAACACAGAAATCCTGACGCGCGAGCCAGAGAACAGCCAGAGGCAGCTGCAAGACAAACAAACGACACCTGCTATAGGACTAAAACCATTCAAAATAACTTTATAAATTCTGTCACATTTCTGCTCTGTACATCAGGTCAACCGGAGCCCTCCAGTTCGGTACTGAAAATTCACAACCCTCGCTTTTTGTTTCGGTTTGTTTTGTTTTGTTTTGTTTTTCCTGAAAGGCAGACACAAAACCAGCCGTCAGTGCATTATTTACAGAAGTGCAACACAGTCTCCCAGCTCGAAATTAAACTTTCTTCACTAACGAGATACTTCCAACAGAACGTAAATAAACACCACGGGCTTGGGCAGTGTTTCTGAAGTCAGTTTATAAAGGTTCTCTCATTTCTGCAATCCCCAAAAGGACTGAGCGAAAGTAAAGCTTCGCTCACCATCGAACGGGCTAAAAATACAACATTTCAAGTATTAAATCCAAAGTTTCTAAAGACAATCGGTATTTCGATAAATAAACACAAGGGAACAGGACACAGCTCTGGAGACACTGCCTAGGAAAAGTGGTGTCCAGTTTGGAACTCTTAGCAAGACAAGTGCACAGCCCAAAAAGGTGGTCAAAGGAACCCTGAAAACGGCAGCAATCCGGGAGTCCCAAACGTTAACCGCTTCTGCGCTTCCCCTCCAATTACTCTGCTGGTCTGAGGCATCGGATTGTTTATTTAGTTCTACAGCTGTAGGTAACCCCCCTCTCCCACCCCACCCCCCAAAAAAAACCCCAGCCCCCCAAAAAAAGAACTCAGGTTCATTCCCATATGGAAACAATTCAACAGAAGGTTCCGCAGGGAAGTCCTGTTATCGTCTGGCTTCCCTGCGCTTTATTTTCGGTGAGATGCAGCCGTGGATCTGTCGTTCCCTCGGGCTGAGCGTCCGCAGCCGCTGAGCGTCCGCAGCCAGAGCGCCCTCGGTCGGCCCCACGCTGGCCCTGGCTCGCTCTCAGTTCTCCACTTCACGCGTATCTTCGCCATCAGATTTCTTATGCTTCCTCATGTGTTTGTATTTCTCCACGTACGCCTTCACCAGGTTAGCCACCTTCATGGGGTTGATCTCGCCGCTTTTGCTGTGGCAGATCTACGAGGGATTAGAAAAGGCGTGCGGTCAATGAACAGCGTGACAGCAGCTCAGGAAGGCAAGACAATAACAAGGGAGACGCCCCGAGCTCCCCTGAGGAACCGATTCCTGCAGAGGCCCCCGAGTCTCACAGAGTGGAAAACTCAATGAGAATAAGAGCATTAGTTAACTTCGAGCACTCCGGAAATGGTCCAGGGCTTCTCTACTGAGCACCAGCTGAATGCAGAAGCAGCTCTGAAAGCAGAATTAGTCGGTTTTACTACAGGCTTTTCCATCTAGCCCGTTTTACACAATACATGGTAACCAAGGAAGCGTCGATTTCCCATTTTTCTGATGTTTTTGAGGAAGCGATTCTCAAATGAAAACAACCTGGCAGCTTCAGGGGTCCATTTTGAGATACGGGAAAAAGAGAACAGACCCTACAAAGAATTTTATCAGCATTTATTGCCTTCAGCAGCAATTGGCGTTGCTCAGCTCTTCTACAGACCCTGCTCGAGGTTCAAATGGGTCACGTAGAAGATGGGAGATTGCAGCCATTATCTCCAGAATTTTGATTTACGGTGGAATTTCTCAGCGATAGCAAGAAAGCAGAGCAAGGAGAGGGTAAAGTTCTCGGAGAGGATAAAGTTCTTGGTTCACGTGTCCAGAGAAGGGCAACGANAGTGCCTTGACCACAAGAGCATTCCTTGCTCTCACAAGCCAACACTACCTGCAGATCAGGTCTTTTTTAGCCACCCTCTGCTCAGCACTAAGATTTGAGACAAAAGTCAACATCAGCCCAATTGCAAGGCTCTCTTCCAAAGTTCAGGGACCCCACTGAAGCTCAGGGAATGAAGGCACCAAAGCTTTTTTCACTTTATCAGAAACAATGTGACGATTCTGGCCAAAGTCCTTAGTGAGAGACTTGACCATTCTCACCCAAGGCACGTACCACGGAACATTTCAACTCAGGCAGCTGAAGCTCAGCAATGTTCTGGACCCCTGAGAGCTGTCAGACTGCTCCTTCTCATCAACAGCACCACTCAGTCCTGCCTCAAGCAACTATTTGCTTCACCACAAGACTGTGGAGTATGAGTCAGAGTCCAAAGGTCTGCACGGAACAGCTGAAGCTGGCAAGCGACGGCCAAAGTACTGCTGCTTATTGAATGCCCCGCACAGCTCCTCCTCCTCCCCACCTTCCTTACCTTCTGCACCGCTTTTCGCAGAATGTTCTTGTACTCCTCCTTTGTGATCTCCCTCTTCTGGTAAAAAGGTTTAATAGCAAGTTTCACTTCTTCCACAGCCCTTTCCTGCATGTGAAGCTTCTTCATGTACTGCGCGGGAAAGAGAAGTTCATTACCTTGTGCTATCTTGGGAATGGTTTCGGAATCTGTTTCTCTTAGGGAAACTCGAACAACGAGAAGAATCATTTCATGGTTTCAATGAGCCAAGTGAGAGTGAGCCTCAAAGGGATTCCCCTTACTGGGAACTGCAGGCTTGAAACAAATACCAGTTTCTGCTACGAGGAACTCATCTTTTATGCAACATTTATTCTAGGTATTAGAGAATGTGTTTTAAGCACGTGACTACAATGTCCACTTATTAATCCTGGTCTCCTCCTTCAATTCCAACAGCTCTGAAGTAAACATAAATCCATCAAAAGGCAGCAGCAAGCCACAGCTGTGAATCTAAAGCTTCAGGTGGCTCTTAAGGTGTTAAGTATTTCACTCTCTGAATTTTTGGTGCAAGACACAGTCCTGCCTCTCTACAGGACCGTTACAAGAACCGATACACATGTCAAAGCTGGAGGGGAAAGGAGCAAACCAGGTGTTTAGAGAAATCTGGACATTCTGGTGTCTGGAAAGTCCCTTCCAAACGTTTGCACAAGAAAGTTTCAGAACTTTAAGAACGTGTTTTAGCTGCTTTAATCCTTCTCGTTCTCTTACTGCGATGAAGCAGTAGAAAGTGGAACCATCTAGCGGGGTAAATCTCGCAAGAATTCAAAGAATTGAGCGTGCTGCTCCTGGGTTAGCGTCACCAAAGCCAGCGGTGACCACACAGGTAGGGAAAATACAGGACAGAGGAAGTTAAAAACCCCCAAACAAGACAAGCTGAAGCGAACAGCTCATTAGTACGATACATTCGTGACTTGCTGCCATTCACTCACTTCCTCGTTTTTCGTTTTATCCACGGGAGGTTTGGGTGCTTTGATCTTATCCTCGGTGTTTCCAACAGAAGCCGCCTGGATTCCTGGCTCGGAGGCGGTGGCCAGGCTGCCTGGCTCTGGCGTCAGGCTCTGTCCGGCCGTGCAGCCCAGTGCTGGGAGGCTGCCCTGCATGATGAACTGCACCGTGGGCTGGCTGACCGGGGCGTAGGGGGGCAGGCTGGAGGGCAGGGGAGGTGTCAGCGGTATATTTTGACAATACACCTGAGAAAAAGATGGAATTTTGTAAACGCTTATGCTTTTAAGAGAGAGCATCAGATCAGGATGTTCGGAGCATCTTTTAGCCGCTCACGCAAGTAATGGAGAGTTTAAATCGGGGAGGTTCCCATCCTGCCCTCAGCTAGGTCTGTGTGTGCCAGGAGCTAGCAGCAGCCCAGCTCGCCTTTAGCTGGTGGACAGCCCAGACTGACCGCGCAGCCCAGCGCCACCAGCTCAATTTTTACAGCCTGAGCACGATCGGGGAGAAGCTCACAGCTTCTGCAACAGCACCACCTTTCACCAAGGCACTGCTGGGAACAGAAGCTGCACGTACAGAGCAGAATGAAAAGGAAAGGCGCTGCCTCAGCTGTAAGGGCCCCTGGGGAGACTCGATGACGAGAGGGTTGCCGAGGTGTATGGGCTGTATGAGATGTACCACGCGCAGAGGAGGGCGAGCTCTGCCATGAGGGGAGGGTGTTGCACAACGAGGGCACAGATGAGGTGAGATGTCTTCCATGACACTCGGGTGCCGGAATAGGAACCAACCTGAGAGGAATCTAGATCAGGAAACATAGGCTCAGGAATCATATAATTGGTTGGAGGAGGCTCATTTAACTGCACCTGATTTAACGTTTGGTTCAAGTCCTCTGCTTTCCAGGCCCCTTCTTTTGCTTGCTGAAGTTTGTAAAACGGCATCCCTAGGTTCCCCGAGAGAAGGAAAAGGAAACATTTAAGAACAAAACAAACCTCACGGGTCAAAGATTCAAGCCAATTATGTTTTAAAACATTAAAATAAAGAGGATCTAACCACAACGCTGGCTATAAAAGGATTTTGTTTAGCACTCATCAACGTTTTAAAGCCTCTGATAATAGAGGACTTACCATCCCCTTGAGCTTTTTCCCAGGTTTCCACAAGAGCAACCAACAAGAACCACGCAAGCACCTCTGTCAACACACATAGCACAGGGTCCAGAGCCAAACTGCTTCTAGCAGCTCTGGCTTAGCAGAGCTCCCAGGAGCGAGCTACAGAGATTTGTCACGCTCCTCGGTTCTGAGAAATATTTATAAACTCCAGAGGCCAACCAACCACTCCAGTTAACTGCAGGAAGGGCGGGACGCGGGCTGCCTGCTCAGAGATCGGGTGGCACTACGCGCTTCCTGGCCGAGCAAGCTGCCGCTGGCCAGCTGAGCTGTGCTGACAGCGGGGCCTCTCCCACCCGTTACCGCAGCTCACCTCGGGATTTCAACAAGTGCAAAGCGCCAGCTCTCGGGGCTGGAAACCCCAGCTCAGGTGACAGAGCTGTTACTCTACAAGCAGGTTTAGCCGGGCACCAAAGCCCTAAGCCTCACACAGGCGGCTTCAGCCGCTGTTTGCTTTCCAAATGTGACACTTACTTGGAGCTTTTCCAGCAGACAATGCGCCGCTTGCTTCCTCTTGAAGATTCCAGGTAACTCTCTTCACCGGTGCTTTCGATTTCGACGCAGGACCCTGAGGCACCACCTCCAGCTCAGGCTTACTGAAGCTATCGGGTTTCTCATCTGACACAAGGCACTCATCTTTAACCTCCTTCAAACCATCAGGTATTTTGCTTTTGGAAGAGCTCTGAACAGGCGCAGCCTCAGCTGGAGCGTGAAGGATGACTTCCTTCTTTGGGGCTGCCTCCATCAGAGATGGACATAATGCCGTGTTTTCTATTTTAACTGTGATCTCCAGGTTTGTATTGCTACAGCTACCGAGCCCGGCTGCATCACTACTGCTCATTAAATCCATTTCAGTGAAAGAATCCACGCTGCCAGCCGGGACACAAACATTTCTGATCTCTGGCACAGGGAATGCAGTTTCACAGGTCACTTCTTGACAGACAGGCTCTACCTTTACAGTTTCTTGGGCCTCTCTCAGTTGAATTGGGGTCCCAGCCTGTATTTCCTCACGGTTGACATTTGGTTGGATGGTTATGGAAAGCTGTTCTAAAACCAGCTCCTCCTTCGGCTCTTGTTTGAAGGAATGGGATTGCTCCACACACCTGGACATATTTTCAGCTGGAGGCTTCTGATCCTTTTCTGGTGGAGGAGGAAGCGAGGTCTCTTTCGATCTGTGTTTTCTTTCTTTGGAACGTGATCTCGACCGTGGCCTTTTTTCCTTTGATTTGCTGCTTTTGTGCTCCCGAGATCGAGATGTAGATCGAGACCGAGACCTCCACTTTCTCCTCTCCCGAGACCTGGATCTCGATCTCTTTCTGTCCCTTGATCTCAAGCTACTATCTTTATCATACCTCTCGTAGCTTTTGTCTCTCCTGTGTTTCCGCCTTTTAGTCCTCTCCGTGCTATTCGATCGGGATCGTTCCCTCCGTCTTGATCTTGATCGAGACTGTCTTTTCTTTTTCCTGTTTTCATGGAACTCAGAAGTGCTCCCAGGACTACCTGAACGTGACCTAGATTTCCTCCTCTCCCTAGACCAAGAAGTTTTTGCCTTTTTATCCTTGGTTTTATCCTTCATTTTCTTTTTCTTCGATCGCTCGTGACTGCTCGACCGGTCAGTAGAAGACCTCCTGCTCTTGCTTTTCATTGTGTGTGTTTTGCTATGCTCTTCTCCACCTGACCAAGAGGTAGATCTGGAGCTTCGGTCCCTTGAGTGTGCTCTGTCTTTAGACCCTGACCGGGATCTCTTACGCTCTTTGACAAGGGCCTTTTTCCTTTTCAATTTCTTCTTGCTTCGGGAGCTGGAGTTTGAACGGGATCTGGAACGCGATCTCCTCTCTGTTTGTTCTATCTTGTGGACTTTCTGCTGCTCATCGCTCTTTGAGGGACTCTCTGGTTCTAGTTTTACATTAATATTAGGTCTAATCAATTCTTCAGCATCGAAGAACACGTTAGGGCCCTCTCTGCTTTCCTCCTTTAAACACTCAGTGTTCGAAATTTGCTTTACAGCAGCTGAAGTGCAAGGACTGCTTAGAAAATCTTCCTCAGCCCTAGCATCTCGCTCCTCTGTATCGGAGATCTGTTCTACAATCCTGCTTTTCGCTGTGACGTCATCGCGAGACTCGGTGTTAGCAGCTGGCACATCAGAGTCAGCCTCAGATCCAAATATATTTTCCACCATGAAAGGGGTGAATCGACGGACAGTTTGAAACGTCTGAACTTTGGGATTTTCAATAGAAATAGTCCTGGTAATATTAGTGAGCGGGATCCCCGAGCCCAGCCTTTCAGGACTGCTGCTCGCTGAACTCGAGTCCGATCCTGTGGGCTCAAAGGGATCATATATTTCACTTTTCACCTGCTTTTTCTTCACTGGGAAAAGAGGCGAAGGATTCTCTTTCTGCTGCACTTTGTCCTCCACAGGGCGGAAGGTGTTACAAAAGCCGGGGTTGGAGAGCCGGCCGGGATGCCCTGCGTTGCCAGGGATGTTGATTTTAAAACTCTCAAAAGAGCCCGGGCCTTTGCTCCTCGAAGAGCCCAGCAGCGACGAACTGCCGTACGCGCTCGCGGCAGTAGAAAACGACGCTCCTGTCGGACGTGTTTGTTGCTGAGATTCGTTGGCGTTTGACTTCTGACTCTCCACCTTGCCACCCTTCCCCGGCTGGTTCGCGCTCTCCTTGCCCGTCAGCTGGGTTATACAGGAGCTTGGGATGTCACAGCTTTGGCTTCCTGTGGCTTCTGGCTCCACCTGCTTGCTGCTGGTTTCCTTTTTAATCTTTGGTATCCTGGGAAGCTCAAAGATGTCGATTCTCCTGGGAGGTGGTTTTACGGGTTGCCTCACAGTTACAGCTTTTGAGCCAGAATTCAAGTTACAGCTCAGGGGCTTTAAAGATGAGTCAGTGGGTACAAAGTTTTTCAAGTTTCCATTAAATCTGGGCATTTCATCTACCTTGGAGCTATGCCTGCTGAGAGTAGCTAAATTCTGAGTCTGAACAGACCTGGGTGTCATGGAATATCCCGATTTTATAGTTGCCTTTTCTGATGTAGTCTGTGCAGGGTTTGCCACAGGCTCAATCCTGCTCAGCGAGGGCGAAGGTGATGGAAACAAGGTTGAGGAAGAGGGTCTGGTGCGAGTACTCAGCCCCAAGGAAACGGAAGGTCCAGCAGTGGAGCTGCTTGCTGTGGTCCCTGAGTGCACTGTACTCGGCGGGGTGCTCTGTCCTGAACCATCATCCGCTCTCGAGTCGTTCGCTGATTTTCGATGAAGCGGAGCTACGGCACACAAGCAAACAATTAAGCTTTTCAGTACACGTCTGGACATTTGCCCCAACATTAAAAGTAGTACTGAGCCAATTATTTTAAGTTCCACTTGGATTTGCAGACCTACCACACAGTAATAAGGCAGTCCAGTAGTTTAGGTGCTCAAGGTTTCACGCCAGACAACTGCATCTTTGAGGTAAACACTAATGCTTAGGAAATAAATTAGTCTGTTCTGCAGATACCACCAGATCCACGTTTGTTATCTTGCAGTTGCTGACTGATAAAAATGATTGTAACAGACGATGTTATAGGTACTTATTTTAAGAATAAGCTCTACATTTCAATTTGAAGGAACTCTTCCCAAAATACACCATGCCAAGGGAAGA
>WEIS01080122.1:0-12715 GCA_013389965.1 Todus mexicanus
AGTGTGGGGTCATCTGGCACCACAAAGGAGCCAGCCTGGCTCATGACATGTGGTAGCACTTGTGCTGCTACAGGAGTACATAGAGCAAATTATCCGTTGTCCTGCCAGAGGTCAATCATAAAATTTGCTTTTGCAAGGAGACCACTGTTTTCTTATGGAGGTGCCTCACTGAAAAACAGTCAACATGACAGCACACAAAAAACCCCACAGCTGTCCTGCTCCTTCCTGNAGCACACAAAAACCCCCACAGCTGTCCTGCTCCTTCCTGGGCAAAACGACTTTCATGGATGATTGCCCAAACCCAGCCTCACTCCGTGGTGCTGACCTGCAAAAGGAGATACACAGATCTCAAAGCCTGTTGATCTTACTGAAGACAGTGGTGGATACGAGCTCCAACAGCAAGGGCTTAAAGACTTCTCATGTCTTTACATCACAAGAGGGTTGTTTATAGCCCAGCATCAAGTATCTTGAGCTGCTATCAAACCAGCTGTAATTTACAGGGCAGAATATAACATCGTGTGGGCTGAGCTCAAGCTGACAAACACTGAAGATGTTGCAATTCCACTTGTTAAAATTTGTTTACCCAAGGAGAAAGAAAAAAAAAAAAAAAAGCAGGAGAGAAGAAAGGAACATCTTTTCAAGTGTTTACCTTTCCAGCTCCCTTGTTTCTATTATTGCCATGTGGTTGGGTAACAGCTCCAGAGTTCATCTTGGACAGCAAATCTTTTTATAACTCTCATTTTGGTTGCTCATAATTTTCTCAGCAACAAAGAACATCCTTCTGATGATTTTTATTACTCTGCAAACAAAAAACTTGAGAGCCAAATATAAACACAGCAGGTGATTACTTTTCTATTCTGCCTCCTTGCCTGACTTGAGTCATAAGCAGTCAGCTGCACAGCATGTTTGAGCTTAGATAAGGTGTCCTGTCTCCAACAAATCTCCAAGAAGCTCACATCTTCCCCAGCATTCATAGTTTCCTTTCGCTCCACATTGTCTTCTTGCAGCAGACAGAGATATGGCCAAGGAGTTCCTGGGGTACTTCTTGCTGCAATTACAAAGTAACTCCAGATCAAAACCCTTCACTTGCCAAATGCAGTATCCAGTGCTCAAAGGGACCCAAAATTGTTGACACCATCTTGCACTGAACGTGCCAAGTGGGGTAAGGGCAACATGATCTGAAGCTATCCTATAATATTTGATAGAGGGAACCACTTGGACTTGAAATTCTTTTCTTGTGATAAAGAGAAAATTCTCCTGTAAGATTCTGATTTTGATCTCAGCTTCTTTAGTCCTCCAAGAGTTACAATCAAACCAAGTTTTCTTGTAGGCAACTTCCTTTTCTTTTTTCCTGTTTGCTCAAAGGAGCAAACATATTTTATCATACATCTTTCCCCTCCCTTCCCCTTCCTCTGAAATGTTTGTATGTTCTCATCCCAACTACAAACATCCGTCTTGGGCTGGTTTCTGTTCTGCAAGCCCCTACCAAACTGCCCTAGAGCCTGGCTGTTCCTCCACTCCCAGCTCCCTCCTGTTTCACCCAGGAATACTTGGCAGTGGGAACTGCCTGTACTCAGCCAAACAGCTCGCACTTGAATCCAGGTGGAGTGAGAGGTTTGTCAAGCTGAGACAGATTTAGATTAAGCAGCAAATGATGAAGAGTCATTGATCAGCCTGCCAAAGTGAGTCTCCTCCAGGCTCTTGGAAGGACGCAGCAGTGTTGGACAAAGGCTACTGTGTCCCTGAGCATGGCAAGGGAGAAAAGGACTCCAAAGGCCAGTGGTGTGGCAGCAGATTAACCACACTCTGAGTTAAAGGAGAATGTGGGCTGTAAAATCAACTGATAAGGAAACCTACCCTGGCAGAGAGCACAGAGGATATTCTGCCGCAGGAGACCTTAGCTTCAAAGTGGGCATTTCTCTGCAAAGACCACCCAAGTGCAAGCATGGACATCATTAATGTGCTTAAGCACAGGCTGGTAGAAGTGCAGGCTGGGCAGTGGTGGGTTGTCTTCTTCTGTTTATCAGCAGACTTCCTTCAGGCTGCTCCAAGGCCTCTCTCTACAGACTTCAGTGTTCCCTTTAGTGGGATTTCAGTGGGAGATGCACAACAAGCCATGTGGCTCCCACTACCTATAGAGGAAGCCAGGTGGCAAAACGATTCAGATGTGCACATGCACAGTCTGTCAAACAGAGAGGAAGAATCCAGGAATTAAGGTCTCAGCTTTGCCAAAAACATGAGACATAGGAGTAAGGAACCCATAGAAACAGAGAACCCAGCAGATGGGACTCCAGGGGAGCTCATCATCTCTGAAGCTTTCAAGGTAAAAATACTCCAGGTGGCTTTGTAAGCCAGGAAGCCCTCAACACATGGGTCTCCAATGTGACCATTAAGACTGAGAGGTCCAGAGCCCTTAAGCACTAGATATTCATAGCCTGTAGCACCAGGATGAAAGAGCACAGGGTAAAATTTGCTGCCTTGGTGTAGAGAATGTGCATTAGCCTGCTGCATGGCTTCTGCATTGCAGCCAGACACTCTGAAGCATTAAATTGAAGACAACTTTTCGTTGCAATCAAACTGGAGCCAATCCAGCAACTGGCAGCATTTCCTTCTTTTTTTTTCTTTCTTTTTTTTTTTTTACCAGTATAGATAATAAACTGTGACTAGCGGGATGAATTCAAAGTCAGAATGTTCTCGCTGCTGCTGACACTCTGAGGAGTCCAAATATGCCTGCGTCCTTAGATAGCACCTAGTGCCCATGAATAACTGTTGAAGCCACATGGCACTTGGTAGGGTTGGGCCCAATGTAAGGTGAGATCCAGGGTGTTTATTGAAGCTTCTTGCTTAAGAATGGTAATCCAAAGTCAGACGGGAGCTGTGCAAGTGGAGGTCTCAGGGAAACTCCAATGTCAGTCTGGATTTCCTGGGATAAATGGGAGCTCTGTAGCTGCTTGAAAGCACTTCTGCACCCACCAAGTGTCTCATAGCAGAAGAGAGAGGGCCTTATAACACCCCTCATCATCCCAACCCAGGCTGTGCTCAGCTTGTAGGGTGTCCCTGGGCCATGTACGAGACTGGCAGGAAAAGGCCAGTTGCACCTCCACTGATCATCTCTGTTTTGTCCACAGGCACCTACACAACAACCGGATCCAAAGCTTGGGAGCCAATGGCTTCGATGGGCTGCAAAACTTGGAAACCCTGTGAGTCACCTGTTTTCTGTTCTAAAGTGCTCGCACATGGTCATCCTGTCCAGCACAGCCCACAGGAGAGGGCTGGTGTCTCTGGTTCAGCTCCATTGCATGTTCACTCATTGCCACATTCTGAGGGCAGCAGCAGAGCTGGATCCAGGCATCAGCCTGGCAAGTACATGCCCAGGGCATGATGCTTCCTGGGGCAAGCTGGACTTTCTCCAGTCTGTACAGTCTGATCTGTCTGTTTTGCTGCTGCAGAGAGGTCTGCGTGTGTGGGTAGAGTGGCTGTGAGGGAACTCTGAAACCCTGGACACAAGTCTAGTGGTGGTGCCATCCAGAGAGCTTGCATGCATGCCCTGCTCAGGGAGTGTCCCCACCTCCGCACCGCATGCGTGTGGTCCCAAAGCCTCCTAAATACCTGACTCCACCATAATGAGAGGCTGGCTTGAATTCAAAGCTGGCAAAATCCTTGGGGATTAGTGGAATATCACTCTTTGGGATGGTCATGTCACCTGGCATCACCCACAACCAGCTGACCTCATCTTGCACCATGTTCTTGGCATGACTGTGTAAGCCAATCTATCAGAATTGTCGGGGGAAGATGGGAAGCAGGAATGAACTCTCCTCCGGGACACATCTTCATTAGTGGCAGATAGGTTACCCTGAACTCAGAGAGACATAAATCTGACACCCGTGCCTTGCATGCACCACGTCTTTGGTGACAGCATGAATTGATTTGGTCTCATGTGCCATGCATTGGCCCAGGAGGAAACACAAACAAGCAAGCAAATAAATCGAGGCACTGAAAGACTGGAAGAGGTGCTTTTTGTCTTCAATTGTGAAGAAACATGTCCCTCTATATAGGCTTTGAGGTCAGAGTCAGGCCCTCGCTCCTTGCCAGGGAGAACTAGGGGGTCTGGGTCATAACAAAAAGAGGTGATGCTTCCCAGCATTGAAGTGCCACTCAAGAAGACAGAGCCCCTCTGTGCCCAGCACGATGCCAGCAACAGTGACTGGGCAAGAGTGGAAGACAAGAGTGGAAGCAGCAGGCAAGCCCTTGGTCCCAAGACACACTCCTCAGGGCAGGACTCTAACACACATTGTCTCTTACTTTCAGACTGGCACATCCTGGGGCCACCCAGAAGGGCTCAGCTGGAGAGAGGTTTAATCATGCCAGGGATAATGCAGCAATAGGAGGCTAGTGGATGATCTCCTCTGGTGACCCACTGGTCTCTCCTGTCACTGTGTCAGCTTGGATTTCTCCCCAGTCATTTCTAGTGGGCGCAGGCAAATATGTGAGGGCAGAGTCATGGCAGCCAGGCAGCACACAGACAGGCAAGTTTCAGGAGGAAGTGGAGGACTTACTGATGGAAAAAACCCCTGCTTCGACTGTAACCTAGGCAGACCATGTAACAACATCACAGCCTACATCAGGCTAACCTTATTCTGCAGCCAGAGTGGTTAAAGCCACCCTGCTGTCCATCCCAAGAAGGATGGAGCTGCAGGGAAGAAGCTGGGCCCGTATTTACTGTGGGAAAGACTAAAGGGCTTCCATTGCACTAGGAGATAATTCAGCTTCCACAGACACTTGTGCTGAAAGCTCGTTTTCCCTCTCTTCCTCTCTGTTCCTCCTCTAGCACTTTCTTTGCCTTGCTCCCTATCTGAGATAGCATTCAGGGGAGCTCAGCATCTCCCTCTCTTGCTCAGTCCCTACAGGGACAGTCTGGATAGAACTGTGGGGACATAACTCTCTGCAGGGCTCTGGCAATGGAAGTCCCGTCCCTGCTGACCAGGAAGCTCTGGGAGTTTTTGATCTCCAGGGGTTGTCCCCTTGGAGCAGAGCTCTGCCTGACTACTGCCTGTATCCAGACTCTGGTGGCCTAGACTTGTGCATGTATCTCACAGCCCCCCTCTTCCACAAGGTGCTTGCAGCTGCAAGGACAAGCTTGCTGTGGGCAAGATCTCCAGACTCTCCTCCACATATGCTCACACTGAAGAAGTGTCCTCAAGAGACAGTGAACTGGCTTTTGCTCCTCTTGGCCTGAGTATCTGTTTTTCACTTCCAAACCAGCAAGTATTTCAAGTCGCTGATCTTTCAGAAACACCTTGTTCCTCAAGTGCAGCCACCCCCCTCATGCTAATCTCCAGCACTTATCTGCCCTGCTGACCAAAGATTTGTGGCAAAAAACAGCCAAGCATTTGGCTGCAACAGCCCAGCCAAGCTGCTAACCTGCATATACCTACCGCCTCTCAGCTCCTGTGCATGTGGAGACTATTACAGTCTCTGCTCATACCCTCTAACTCAAATTATGATAACCTTCTGTTGACAGCACTTAGCACATTTTCTTGGCTTGTGGAGACCAAATTGCGCTCTCAGTTACCCCGTGGGTGTTACCTCCTGGAAGGCAGCGGGATGGTAAGAGTTGGTGAAGACAGGAACTTCTCCAGGGTAAAATGAGTCTTTGTGGCCAGATGCTGATTATAAACCAGGCACAACAGTTGAACAACTGTAGCAGTTGAGGTGAAAAAAAAAAATAAAAAAAATTTGTTTTGGTCTTTTCAGAAAAGCTTAGGAACTTCTAGGTGCAAGATTCTCTGTTCCCTTAAGGGAAATTTTTCTTCTCGTATTCAACTAGACAGAGCTGCTTCTATTTTCATCAAACACAGCCAAAACTTTATGAGAAACGGCACCCACTGCTCCGTGCAGGTCTCAGCAGGGTGCAAGCTTCCTCTGCAGAACTACACTAGACACCTACCTCAGGTCTTATATTTTCTGCAAAACCAGAGCCCATTGGAGCATCTCTGTTCTCAGAGAAGGCTCAGTCCTGATATTTTATGAGGGCAGAAAATCTAGAAAAAAATAAAGTGAGGTCAAATGAATGACTTCATGTTTCCCCTGCATTGACCTGTGCACAAATCAGCTCTGCCAGGTATGGAGCAAAAGCAGCTCCATCTTTTCTGTGCTAATAAGGGGGCAGGTAGATGTGCAGCACCCACTAGGTCTCAACCAGTCAAACATCAGCATGTAGCTGGAGAAAGCATCTCCAAGAAAATTTTCTCTGTCAGGGCAATATCTGGCTGTTAACAAGACAAACACCAGCCTCCCATTCCTGGGAAGGAAGCCTGGGCAGGCAGGCTGGAAGCAAGTCAGAGCTACTATGGCCAGATTCCCAATGAGGTTTTGAAATAGGCTTGAAACCAAGTGAGATTCCCTTACCAGCTCCCATAAGCCTGAGAGATGGCACAGAGCAACCCTGCAGGGCCGTGGGAAGATACCCCAAGCATGGCTGAACCACGAAACCAGGTATTAGATGGTCAAAGTAGGTAAAACTTGGCATTTTTTTAGCCTTCTCCAAAAGACACAGAGTGAACAAGAGTGTAAATGTCCTTATGTGACACATTCCTTCCTCAGCCCCTTTAATACTGGATTCGATCCTTTAAATCACATGTAAGCTCAAGGGGTGCCCACAGGATATGCAGAGCAAGAGCTGCCTGGTGAGCAAAGGACCAGCTGGGCACAAAGACTTGAATCACCAACAAAAAAACCAACCATAACCCATAGGCATGCCCAGAGGGGAACACCTGTGGCCAAGGGGAGTGTTTGGACCACAGCAAATGGCAGGGTGCAATGGAGTGGGGGAATCCCAAGAGAGCTTTGAGAGAGGAGTGAGGGAAAAAAGAAAAAAAAAAAAAGTTGAGGGGAAGCACCATCTTTTGCAAGAAGGAGGAGCGAGGCGTACCAAAAGCTACAACTCCAGCCTCCCTGCTCTTCACATCACTTTACTGCTCCTGCTTGGCCTTGTAAAACCTGCCCTGTGGTGTGTTGCCCTTTAGTCTTTCATGTGTGCTGCAAATCGTCGAGCAGCATGACCAGCTTCCTGTCATTTGGATGGAAGGATCTTAACTTTGACATTTCCTGATGATGTTGGACTCAACTTCACAATCTTTAACAATGCAGGGTGAAGAATAGATTATACTTGTTCTACAGCATAAACCAGTTAAACAGGGATGTTTATGGAAAAGTTGATGTAAAGAGAAGCCACCTGTAACTGGAAGCATCGCTGCAATGACAGAAGTTGATTCTGGGAAACATTCAGACCTTGTACTCAAGGTTGAGGGCACAGCACTAGGGGGGCAGGGCTGTGTTTCAGAGGAGCAG
Source organism: Todus mexicanus (assembly GCA_013389965.1). NCBI lineage: Eukaryota > Metazoa > Chordata > Aves > Coraciiformes > Todidae > Todus > Todus mexicanus. The sequence continues at coordinate 7,351 of WEIS01080122.1, forward strand.
CAAGGAAAAAATGCCATCCAAAGGCTTGCATGGTGCTAATACAGGAGCCAAGTTCCTCACTGCTATATGAAGACAATACTTCTCATGGGGGGATCTGTGATAGGGATTTCCACAGTGACACTGGTCTTGTGCCCAGGTTTCCTCCTTAACCACGTTCCTCTGAAAAGCTGTCCAGTGTCCTAAGGTCCTTGGGCTTTGCAGCCAGTCTGAATGTAATCTAAGGACTGATCAATAATTGCCTCACGCCTTGTTGTGCTTGACTTTGACCTCATTAGATAGATTGTGATAATGCTGAACTTAGACCTTGTCAGGATTGGGATGTCTGCTGTTGAAGAAGAGGTTTGACTCTCATGACCCCTCAGTTTTATGCTGAATATGCCGTACACGGGGTGGAATCCCTTGTTGGTCAGTTTGGGGTCACCTGTGCTAGCCACTCCTCCCTGCAGTCGGTGCCTTTTGCTTGCTGCATTCCAATGTGGCACACAAAATTTTGCAGTGACCTTGATCTGTTCAGAAGCAAATAGAAGCAAGAGGCTTTCTGCACATCCCAACACTTGGTAGTGACTCTAAACACAGAGCATTATCACTGCTGGAAGCAGAGACTGTCTGAAAATCTGCCGTGAACTTCAGACAGTGCAGTGATTGAGAAGAGACAGAGCTGAAAAGTAAAATCACTGAACTGAATTAGTTCTGTTCTAGCTCAAGCCAGGCCAGCCCTGTACCACCCTGGAATAAAAATGTTTCATGATCAGACCTAAAGGGGAAAGTGAATGCATGAAGTCCCTTCAGATGGCCAAGCCCCAAGTCACTGCTCTCTGCAAAGTGAAAGGATGGAAGGCGTAGGTCACCTGAAACTATGCAACCAAGTAGAGATAGAGATGGAGATAGAGATGGAGATAGAGATGGAGATAGAATCATAGAATCATAGGATCATAGAATAATTAAGGCTGGAAAAGACCTCTTAGATCATCAAGTCCAGCCTGTGACCTACCACCACCACTCAGCTAAACCCTGCCACTAAGTGTGGCATCCAGTCTTTTTTTGAACACCTCCAGGGACGGTGACTCCACCACCTCCCTGGGCAGCCCATTCTAGGGTTTAATAACCCTTTCTGTGAGGAAGTGCCTCCGAATATCCAACCTAAACCCACCCTGGTGCAGCTTCAGGCTGNGAGATAGAGATATATAGATGTGTGCGTGTGTATAGTGCCTCACAGCTAGCCATGGTGAGGGCATCTAATCATGAAAGCTGAATTTCAGAGCTGGCCCCCAAGTTGTAGCTCCAAACACCAGCACACATAAGCCATCATTTAGCATTTCCCAGCTTGGTTGTTGTCAGGGAGCCCTCAAACCTGCTACTGTCCCCATAGCAAGGCAAGGCAGAGCCCAGGCAGCAAGTGGAGAGTGCAGTGGGAAATTGGAGAGGTTCCTGTATAATCTTCCTATGTCTTCCACCAAAACTATAGTATCTCACTGAAGCCCACTCTGGGCTGGGAGCTTTGCTTTGAAGGAAAGGCTAAAGTGGTTTTTCTCCCATCAGGACTGTTTTGCCCTATCAGGGAGAGGAGGTGTTGCAGCCCCGGCTGTCAAACACAAATAATGAGGAAACCCATCAAAGAAGCCCTTGGGGTCTCTGACAGAGGGTAGATGGGCAACAGCAGAAGATCTGGCAAGCCTACACTGTTGTGTAGCTCTCGGGTCAGATGGGCAGGCAGTGCTGAGCAGCATGCCGGCATGGGTACGTGCAGGGTCCCCCATCACAAAAGCCACGACACCTGCTCTGGGCTCATTTTTGAGCTGCTGAGACAAAGGGAGAAATACAGAAGTAAGAGGTCCCAGAGGACCATGTCCATGGACATGACCAAGTCCGCTACGCACATGGAGCACGAGCTGAACCAAAAACAGGGGCCAGGGCTCCTTCCTGCCCTGACACATGCAACCAGACCAGACCCCGACGCTGGCAGACAGTGAAAATGTGTCTTGGCAGCATCCTTCCTCCCTACCCTGAAGCAGGGCTAAGGTGGCTCCTGGGGCAGAGGCAGGGATGGGAAATGAATGGCTTCTCCCTAGGATCAGCCAAAAATGCTGAAGGCTTCTGGGCTACAGCCAAAATAGCAATGATCTGCTCCAAAAGTGTTCCTCCTCTGATTTTTTGGGCATCTCCAGCCCGTCTCTGACATGGACACAGCGGGGAAGCGGTTCAGCGAGGCCCCACAGCCCTTCCCCATCCCCTCCACCTGAGATGACCCCACTGCTTCCTATGTCTCTGTCTTCTCCCTCCCCATCCACAACCTTACCAGCTCCTCCACTCGCCAGAGAGGGGAGATAAATCACTTGGAAAGACAAAATCTCCATTCATTAAAAAACCTTTTAATTTATAAAATAAATAAATAAATAAATAGCACTAATAAATTAAAGACGTCTCCCAGAAGGGCTGAATCCAAAACCCTCTGGCTCCAGGCATTTTATCTGACTAACCTTGCCTCACAGGAAATGTCCTTACCACAGGCTTTTGCTTCATTCTGCCCCATTATCCACGTAATTACACGAGTCTGTAAATGCAGAGCAGAGCTGGAACCTACCAACTTCTCGGGAGAGTTGGATTTTCTATAGGAGAAAAAAAAAAGAGAAAAAAAAAAAAGAGAGAGAATTAATATAAAGTGCAACTCAGGCAATGAAGGCAGGAAGGAGGAAATTGGAAATATCTCCACTACAGCTTATACAAGGGTTGTTAACCCTTTTAGGGCCAGACAAGCTTTGCTGTTCTCCTGGAATATCGTCTGCCAAGTGCTGCCTTGCTCCTCAAGTGGCATTTGTGTCCATCAGCATGTTTAATTTGAAACCTTTTGTGCAGTCCCATGACGCTAATCCCAGACTGTGCAACTCATAAAATCACAGAACGGTTTGGGTTGGTTGCTCAAGGCTCTGTCTAACCTGGCCTTGTACACATCCAGTGATGGAGCATCCGCAGCTTCCCTGGGCAACCTTTTCCAGTGTGCCCAAAGTAGCTGATGGCTTTGATGCCTCTGAGGATGTCCTGTTTGCTATGCTGAGCTGTTCTGTTCCTTCCTCAGCACCCTGATGCTCCAGCCCAGCCCTGTGTCAGTGTAGATCTCTGGGCAGGTCATCAGAGGCAGCTTGACTTCACAGTCCCATCCTGCCCTGCCAGAGGAGGGAGGGCACTTCAGCAGAGGCTTGGGTACTCAGATTCAAGGGATGGAGAAAGGAAGGAAGGGGGCAGGTGGATTTTTGGAAAGAGAGGCCACAGCTCAGGGCCCTAAGTGCATGGATTGATGTGTCTGGTCAAGAACAGAGTCACAAAGTTCATTGCCTGCTCTGATCATCAAGTAAATGGAAGGTGACTTCCAAACAAAGAAAGCCACCTGTAAAACTGAACTGGCAAATGCACAAAGCATTGTCTGGGAGCATGGGGACCAGACACTTCCCTCCTGTGCTCTCCTTGGGCCAAGTGGTCCCACTTTGCTCACCTTCTCCTCCAAGAGCAGGAGCTTGGACTGCCAGAAATGTGTCTTCACTAATGCAGCTCAGGCTCTGAACCAGTCAGGTACCTTCCAAGCAGGCTCTGAACTTCGGCTGTAGATGACTCCAAGCAGGTATATTTTGCAAGAATACAAGGAAAAAAGACAGAAAGTGAAGGCAGTTCATGTGAAAACATAGTTCTGGAGCCACTGCATTTGTCCAGGGGTTATGGCTCTGCTGTAATGCTCACCTCCTTTGCAGGACTCTGCCTATTCTCCTTTTGCTACTGAATCTTCACACCACCCCTCTGCACTCTGTCAGCTCTCCAGCCTGGTTCCCACCTCTTCCTGAAGCCACTGATCTTGCAGTGACAGACACCACTGAGAGTCTCCAAACCACCAACCCCTAGATCTCCAGATATACTTGCTGACATCTGTCAGGGTCCCCAACTCCTCCGGCTCCTTGGGCTTGATTTTGCTCAAAGCCTTCTGCTCAGACACAAACCCTTTCACAGAGAGACCAAGCAAGAGCAGCTGCCCATGCTGGAGGTGAGCAGCCTCTGTGAGAGTGAATTGATTGCCTGTGAAAAAGAGGGACAGACACTGCAGGCAGCAGAAATGGTGGCAGAGGTAAGATGTGGGCATATTTTCACTGGGGATGTGCTGATGCACAGTGTCTCTGCCCCTTACCTCACACTCCCTCTTTCCAGCAGCAGCATGCTGCAGGGGGCCAGGAGCCAGCAACCTGTGCACCTTGGGGGCTAGGTAGAGGTCCTCAGCTTTCTCCACAGAGTTCTCCCCCTGCCCCAACAATAGACCTTCTAGTGCCACATAAACTCTGTAAAATGGTGCAGCTCCGTATGAGAGACTGGGCTACTTCCAGGCAGGGCAGTCAGAATGAATCTTCACTCAGAGGCTGCTGCTTGCTCCTGGCAGAAACCACATACTATTAGCACCTGACAACCTTCCCATGGTATGGGGGCCCATCTCTGCTCCTTTGGGACACTCGTGAATCCGTCACACTCCATCACATCCTGGCTTCTCCTTATAATTTACCAAAAATGGACCTTCGTAGGACATTGTTAGTTTCTCAAATGAAAACACCAACCCTAGCAGATTAATCCCATGATAGGTGATTTTCCTCTTCTGTGGACACCTCAGCATCCCCCTTGTGCGTGTCTCCATTTAGGGGATGGGTGAACAGCTCCAGGCTGGCTGGAGTCAGACACGCGTTCTGGGTCCTTTCACATCTCCCTTCCCATCTTTCAATTATTTCAGGCACTGGCTGCATCTCATCATCCAGATTGTGCTGGGGAAGGGTGTTCCTACCACACATGTTAGTTGGTACCAGGAAAGCAGGGATCATGCTGATGCTGCACAGCAGAGATACAACACCTTGCAGGACTTCTACGTTTCAGGCTCTGAACTAACCAGGCTGCTCCTTCAGGCTCAAGCTCAGCCACAAGCCATGGCCTTGATAAAAACATCTGAGTAAGGCTGGCTGGCTGGTGTTAGGCAAGAGGTGAAACTACATGGTCAACAATGGTACCCTCGGGCTTTCAGATTACCATTTAAATCATTTCCAGTGCTTGATTCGGCCACAGGAACCAGCACTACTACCAGCAGCAGTAATTATATTTACTGGCAGCTTGATCAGATGCCAGCAGAGAACAGGTGGAAATTCAAGCTCTTATCAAGAGGCTGCCCAAAGTGTCCCCCCAGAACACGGCAGTAACATCTCCAGCTACACTGGGACTGAAATAGCCAGTAAATGTCCCATCTCCAGCTCCTGATCTTACTGCATCTTCATATTTATTAGCTGCAAATTTGCGGTGTTTTGTGGCTTATGGAAGAATTTATAGTACTATATATACTTTTTTTTTTTTT
>WEIS01080128.1:0-16914 GCA_013389965.1 Todus mexicanus
AAAATGTCAATGAAATAAAGGGTGTAGAAATTACTAATTTTACATGACTTTTCTCCCATTTCTTACATGACCTCTAGCCTAGACTAGACAATAGACTAGACCTCTAGTTTACCGCCCAGCTTGGCTATTTCTGCCTTTGTTCCACTTTGCTTTGTAGACTCTTAAACTCCCATCTTGAAGAACTGACCCCTCACAGTATTAATTCTCTGTATTTATGCCACACACCTGCCTAGATTTGGGTGATGTTGCAGAAGGCAAGCCTACCCAGGAAACCCCACTGCTTTAACTATGGGTGCCATTAAAGGCATTAAGAACGCTACCAGTAACTGATCTTTATCTTGCATGTTGTAGATTTGAGGTTTTCCTGAAAGCCACAGCTCAAGGAGTCATGTGTTTTAAGAGAAAAAATAGGCCTTTGTGTTACATGGGTTTTCCCTTCCCTGATTTTTTGGAGAACAGATTAAATATGTCAATTTGAGAAGCTCAAAGCCATAAAAATAGTTTTAAAAAAAATGCTTAGGGTTAAAAAAAAAGAAGAAAAAGCTTAGCTGCTTGTTATGCATGTATGCTTGGCTTTTGATACAATACAAAATATATTTAGCATGGCTGCCTGGAAAAGAATGGGATTTTTACACTTACAAACAGACTTTCATTAAATAAAATTTATGAATAGGGAAATATGTGGTTTTGTTTACAGAGCTGGGTGCCACACTTAGTGGCAGGGTTTAGCTGAGTGGTGGTGGTAGGTCATAGGCTGGACTCGATGATCTAAGAGGTCTTTTCCAGCCTTAATTATTCTATGATTCTCAACTAGCCATTCCTATACAAGATCAGAAAGAAAGGAGGAATGTCAGGGCAGATAAAATTTTTATTTAATATTTCAAGCTCCTTTCTAAGGTTGCTGGCATGGCTTTGCAAAAATAAAATTATCCTTTTGGAACAAGTGATGTGATCCAAAGGAAAGGCTGCATTATTCAAGACTGCTACCTTGCTGGAGCCATAGCACACAGAGACTTAGTGTCAGGATTTGCCCTCTATCACCTAATTTCTGTGCTGGATTCCCTGAGACCCGCCTCATTCCAGTGCCTGTGAGTGGGAAATGCCACTGGGTGCTGCCTCCTGGTCCCATGAGGATTGCACATGTGTCACTGGGCCACAGACTTGTCCCCAGTGTTGTGTTAAGCTGGGGGAGCCCTGCAGTAATAATCAGGATTAAATTCTGAGCCTTGGTTTTGCAGACGTGGTCTTTGTAGCATCCCTTCTGTTCATGGTCCTGGGGAAACCTCTCAGCAAGTGAACAGAGGCCCCGTCCAAATAACTTTATTATTCCTTAGAAGCAAAAGAGGACAAAAGAAAATACCATTAACATTTTTTAATTCTTTCCTTTTTTCTCTTTTTACAGTTTATGGCCTCGAATGGGAACAATGTAGCAAAAGCGAAATACGAGTCTAAAATGCCACCGTTTTATTACAAGCCAACGTTTCTTGACTGTCAGTAAGTAAATACTTCTGCTGGTAAACAGCATTTATTTGTTTGTGCAGCTGTAGCCTCTGTAATATTTTAGTTGTAGCATGATACTTTTTTTTTTTAAAAAAGCCACAAAGGAGGTTTCATTTATGAAAGGCCCTGAAAATCTTTGTTCTTCTGCACGCATATGGTAGAGTTTATACTGCATGTGGGATCTTACTTAATAAGTACAGTCGAGATGATGCAGGGAAGTCAAGAGTTGGTCTGTTCCCCAGACTCTTCCAAGTTTCTAAGGCTACAAAAATGCCCATTTCTACCCATTGGTTTCCTCTGCCTTTTCAAACCGCCCTTTTTTATCAGAACAGAGCCTGCTTATCTGCCGTGTGAGATGCTAAGTTACTGTAATGCAGAAATGCTGGCATTTAGTGCCAAGGTGCTGGATTTCCCTTTTTTTTTTTTTTTCTCAATGACAAATAATCTCTTGTGTGAAGGCAAGCGAAAAGGAATTGTCTCCCCTGCAGTGCAGAGTAAACCTCCCTAGTGAGCTGGGGTAGATTTCATAGACCAAGAGGGCTGAGAAACCAGAACGTGTTGTACCATCCAGGGAGGAAGAAGATGAACTGAAATATTTTTTTAGGGTCCACTCTTGCAGACTACCAAGGGGGTTTTGTATCTTTGTGAAACGGTAGAGCCAGGCAGGAAGCGGGGCAGGTCCCTCGGCAGCTCAGGGCATCTCGAGATCTATGTGCAAATCGCACCCTACTCCCCTCGCACGGCTCAGGCTGAGAGACAGCGAAAGCTCTCCCTGCGGCTTGGGTAGCTTAGCGACCACAGGTGTTCTCATTCCTTCTGCTGTCAGGCTGACAGAAAAGTTCGTGGCTGTTTCTGTGCTCGGCTGATTTGGCTTCCTTTCATAATGCTGCTCAGGCTTTGTTGCTACGATCTTTTCCTTCCTCCATCCTGCGGTGCGGTTGCGCTCCAGGAGGCTTTGCCTAGCGGTGGTTGAGCGCCAGCCAGAGCCCTGTGGGAGCCGTCTGCAGGTACAGAGGGATGGTGCTGGGGTGGCTGCTCTATCTGCAGCCCTTCCCGGTGCCTGATGGAGCGACGCCTTGCTGGGATTATAACCTGTGAGAAACAGGAGCAGGAGGGCTAAGGGGTTGTTTTGTTATTATTCCTTTTTTGTTATTGATTGATCAATTGGGAGGACAAGGCCAGGCTAATCTTCCTGCAAGTAGCTGGAAAACCAGTTTCTGGCCCTTTTGTGCTCCCAACTTGTGCCTGTTTTGCACCAGGACAGTTTTCAACCTGGATACTCTGATTTCTGAGCTGAGCCTGGAGCTCTGCTCGTGTAGGTGTTCTCCAGACTGGTGCTACTGGGTAGCAGCAGGGTACGTTGAGATAGATGTGACCTCTTGCAGTAACAGAGCTCTTTCTCACACTGCTGCAGTATAAGCAGCTCTGGGTACGTTGCCTGTTGGGAATGTTTCAAGGATGGTGTGCCAGGTTGTATTTTTCTTTCTTTCATTAGAGGCTCTCCGTGCCTTCCAGCAGATACATGCTAAATAAGATCAGGGGAGGGCTGCTTTTTAAAGGGATATATATTTAGCTTTCTCCCCACCTCGCTGCAGTCCAGTCACTGCAATAGCATGAGCTGTTCCCAGCTCGCAGCCCTGGGTAGCATTGTGATGGATGACACCTCCATGCAGCGCTGGCACCGTGCCCTTGTGTACCGACCCATGTTCTGCAGCATGAAGAGAGTTTTGATGCTTCTAATTACCCCAACCCGCACTGGCTGGCTGTAGTGGCTGGGCAAGCTTGGTGGGGGCTGCCCTTAGACTTGATCATGGCAAGATGCTAGCATGCAAACTGTAATAAGGACAGGCTGTTGGCGCATTTGAAGCTTCTTGATTTTGTAATGCTACTTCTGGAATCTCTTTACTTTGGTTACTTGAAGTTCAGAGCAAGAGGGGAAAAAGTGCTGCAGCGCCAGCCTGGTCTGTTTTTTTTCCCTCTTGCGTACAATATTGTGTTCGACTCCTTGGGAAATACATGGGGTTTGCCTGTTGGATCTGGCTTCTACTGTCCTCCAGAAACCCTGTTGTGGCTTCCTGGCTCTGCTTAGACACTTGGTGAAGGTTAGAGAAGTTGGAGAGATGCTCTGAAAATGCCCAGGGAAAATTTACTCCCCCAAAATAATAAAAAAACACCCCTTGTCCTCTCATCTTCTGTCTGGCAGCAACTTGACCCATGCATCAAGAGCAGTGAGCAGAGCAGCCAACTTCTGTACCACCAGGGAGTCCCTGAGGTTGAAATGAATCCCAGACTCTGGGATGCTCCTACACCACTTTGGACCTCTGTGTTAGCTCAATGAGTGATGAACTTAAACCACAAAACGCCTCTTTGGATCATCACGAGTGATCCTGGCCCAGGTTTGTACACCACGGCAGCAGACTGAGAGTTGTAAACCAGCCTTTTCTGGGACAGGTGGACTACAAGCATGGGATTGAGTTTTGAGTCATGAGTAAGCAACAGGGGTAATATCGCTCTGGAGTAAAAGCAAAGGAAAAAGACTTTGTTCAGTCATATGCTTGGCTGAAAACTGGTAGAAGATGGAGACGAGCTGTTACTGGGCTTTTGCAGTACTGGGAGTACATCCATGCCCCTGCCCAATACCCGATGACAGGGTTTGTGGCCTTTTTTCTTCATTTGGGAACACAGAACACTGCTCTGTGGAGCTGCCTGTGAGTGGCAGTGAATGCGCTGCTCCTCTCTCGATGCTTCAGTAAGTGGGAGCTGCATCTGCTCCTTAATGCAGAACACTTCAATGTACTGACTGCCAGCACATTTGAGTACCTTGGTAGGAAAAATGGGGTGAAATGAAGTGGTATGAATTGTACTGGGTGGTTGTCTTACCTGGAACAAGATGAGACATCATTCAGAGAGAGGATGTATTCCAGGAAAGCTCGCATAATGAGGAGTCATCTATACAGTCATCTGAAGAGCAGTTATTAGCAGAAGTGGCTCATTGTGTTATGGTACGATTAAAATGCAGGGAGATAAAATTGCCTAGTAAATACCTGGATTTCTTTTTTCTTTTTCCTTACTAAATTTAAAATTTGGGTTATTTGGTAGAGGAGCTACCAAGCCCACCACCTCAGTCTGGTGTCTGAAGGTCAGTCTGGCCTCCTCTCACCCCATACACAGAGCATAATGATGGTCAAGGATGCAAACTTGTCACCTAGTCTCCTCTTCCTCTGTCACCTCCTTTTGCTGATATTTTACAGATAAACTTCTTTAATGCTTGATGTCCAGAGGGGTAAAGTTGAGTGTTTTGCTTAGGCTCCTACTTATTAAATAAGGGTCTCCAGCTTTTATATCCATTGCTTTCAAAAGTCCCTGATGTCTCAGGTGCAACGCTTGAGGTGCTGCATTGTGGCCTCTCAGGGTGGCTGCTCATCAGTTCCCAAATGGTGGAGCCTCCTGTGGTGGCTCAAACTGGGCACTCAGCCTTGGGAAGTCTCTACCTGAGCATTACTCTTCTGTCAAGTCATTGCTCTGCCAAGTGCCTGAGATCTGCCCGCTCCTTCAATCCCAGCCAGCTGCAGGGTCTTCTCTGCCTGTTGTTCATTTTCCCTATGTTGTCAGCTCGTAAGCCTGTTAATTCCTATTGATTCCTTTAATTTCCAAAGGAAATTGCTACAAGGTCAAGATAGTACCGACACAGGCTGTTTCCTGCATGTTTTTAATCTGTGTTTAACCATTCTGAAAAATAGCATTACGGTGAACTGGACTGTGCATGTAAAACAAGCAAACAAAAAGGGAACCAGTTAGCGTTTTAATTGAGCATGTTATGGTTTTGCATACTCAAATTCAGCTTTAATTTCTTGAAATCCACGATGCAAGATTTTTATGCTTTCATAGCCAAACCCCCTATCTTTTTGCTCTCCTCCAGAAGCTTGCTGTTGCCTGCTGGTCTTGGGAGGCAGGGTGGTCGATGGCTCATCACTCCTGGGACTCTGCAAGTTGGGTTGGTGCACAGAGAACCTGGAAGAAGCCCCCCCTAGCTGTCTCAAAAAAGCCATTTGAAAGCAAGTTCTTACAGCAAGGGCTTACCAGATACGAAAAGATATGGAGGCAGAGTGTGAAGCTAGACAGGCTTTTAGTCTCTGCTGCAGTGGCTCTCCTTGCAGTCTGAGCAAAAATTTGGACTCAGAGTTTCATTAGAAGAGTTGTTTGACAGCAACTTGGCATAGCTGCTTCCACAGAGCTGCCTGTGGAAAGCAGATTGGTTTTTGCTGGAAAAACCTCTGACAAATTCCAGAAGCTACAAATTTGGGTTTTGGAAATGGTGTTCCTGGATGACATTCATTTCTGTTGTCTTTGTTGGACTTGATGGCAGCTCACAAAGATGCAATCAAAGGGTGGTAGTGGATGGTGTTTGATGTCATTTGGGCTACTTTCACCTGTGGCTGGGGCTGCTTGTCTGTCATATGTCTCCAAAAAGCCATAGCAGCCACACAGTGTCTGTGATGTGTGCACTGTAGTGCATCCTAGGAAAGCCAGCCCAGCTGAGGGACTTGGGTACCAGTAAATTGGAGACTACAAATTTGGCTGGCCAGCACTCTTCTACAGAGGACAATGAAACCACGCAGCCACAGTTTGATATCAAACTGCTTGAACAGCTTTTCCCGTGGTGTTTTTTGACTGTAAGCAAAAGGCTTTGTGTATGTTGGGACCAAGATAAAACTGCTCCACTGGCTTCTTCTGAAACCTTCCTTGCTGGCCCTTTGTCAGAAAGCACTTGTGTTCATGTGGGTGGCCAGGCAAACAAGCACATACCTAAAATGAGATTAGGAGTTCTTACTGTTGGTGGTGCTTTGTTGGGCTCTGGACCTACCACCTCCCCAGTACAAACCAGTTTTATTCCATTTGGGAGATGAATTTTCCCTTATTCTGTTGGAAATATTTTTTCCTTAGGGTTTTGGGGTTTGGTGTGGTTTTGTTGTTTGGTTTGTTTTTTTTTTAATTTGCTCCCAAGTTTTTATCATGATAATTACAAAGACCTTTCTGTTCTAATTGCCAAAAAATGACACATTCCCTGTAGCCAGAAGCCTGCCAGACTTTAAGTGGGCTGTTGAAGCTTTTGGAGTGAATCCTGAAAGCTGCAAATCTCCACAGTTCAGGAATCATGCACTTAAATTTTCCTAAGAAACACGAATGGCATATTTGGTACATTATTCCGTCACCAGAAATACAATGAAATACCAGGAGACTGTTGCTATAGTTCTTTCTGTTCACACAACTCCTGTCAAAATCAAAGTAGGGGTTTGGATGGAACGTCCTGTATTCACCTAGTCGTGTCCAGCTCGGGTTATTTACATACGTATCCACCTCAGGAAATATAAATTTTAACTAACATACAGCAGCAGATGTTTCAAAGGCACACTGGGAGCACACTTAAAATGGAAGGGAGGCCAGGTCAGAGAGACCTCTAGATGGTCTCTGCTCTAAAACTGCTCTCAGATCCCATAGGTATCAGGACAAATTCCTGCTCCTGCTTAAGTTCACCCAAGCTGTGCTGGAGCAACTTGAGTTTAATACCAGACTCAAAAGCAGCTTTTTATGTCAGGATTGCCTTCAGTCCATGAGAGTGAGTGTGGTCAAGTATCTGCTCAGCTTCTCTGTTGCAATGAAGGTTGACGCTGGACACCTCACGATCTTCACTGGGTTTTTGCTTCAATTTATTTTGCTGGAGTTGTTCTTCTTTCTGTAAATACTGGAGCAGAGGCTGAAGCTACTGGCCTTGCACTGAGATGTTCTAACTGTGGACTGCTCATGGTGTATCTTGGTGTTTGGGAAATTTTTGCTAGGTTATTACTGAAGAGCCTGAGTTTGTGATGATGAGGAAAAGGAAAGAACGTGTGATCTGTCAGAAAGTGCTTGCTATGAGCTAGGAAAGTGACATGGCTGGAGTCCTGCCTGCCATGGGAGTTGGCATTGGAGCTGCTTGTGTTCCAGCCCAAATGCTGGGAGAGATTATCAAGAGCATTTTGGAGCTTCTCAGGATACCCGTTTGAACGGGGAGCCTCGTGGCTGCCCAATTTGCACCCTCTTGCACAAAAGCTGTGGAGATATCGAACCACTGCTGTTGACAGTGTCACGGGAAATAAGTCACTGCAGAGCGGCGTTCCCCAAGGCGTAAGACTAGCAGAGTGTATCTGTTGTAGTATTTGCATTATACAGCAAGAGTGTTTTCCCTCTGCTGTTCATGAACCTTAATTTATACTGTATTTAAACATCCGTAGTGGAAAGCTGACTTTCAGAGGCTCAGACCAGCTGCAGCTCCTGCTGAATCCACTGACGTCAGCTGGAGCTGAGGGTGGTGTGAATTTGCTTCCTTCTAGTTAAATTCCTCATCGTCTTGGTCAAAGGGTCCAAGTTTGGCTACAGTGATAACAAGCCATCTGCAGCAACCAGGCTGGAAAAATTGCAGAAGGGGTAAAAAATTTAAGTATTTGTGTTGATTTTATGATTAGATTTTGGTAGCTTTGTTGATGAGCGGCAAAAATGTAGAAATAGGCAATTAAGTGCTACCTTTTGGGTTATCGGTATTTACATTTGCAGGCAATCATGTTTGGGATATTAGATCCAGAAAGAGCGTCCTGCTGAAGCCTGAACAGCCCCTTTGCACACTTCTACAAAATGCATCTGAACCTCCTGAGGTGAACTGAAGATGGGTTGTACATAACCCAGAGTGTAGCATGGGGTGGCAACAGAAGGGAGATGGGTGTTCATCATCAGAGTTCCTAGTCAAACTTGCAGATGTGTGTGTAACAACAAAAGATCAGGCATGAAAACAGGAGCAGAAGGGGGAAAGGCAGAGTTAGTGCATTATTTCTGTTACAGCAGAAGCTCGCAGTTGAGTTTAGGATGCAGGGAAGCTATGGTGCTCCCTGAGCTGTGTGGGAGAAGGTTGATACCCTAACCAAGGAGATGAAACAATGGGTGGGACAAAATATATGTAATTATTTCTTCCTTTAATGCCATAAAACCAGTTACAGCCACAGTTCTTGTTGTGCATAAATGTGTTTGCTGTACCTGCAGATGAATTTTCCTAAGCAATGTTAGTATACGTCTACTCTTTGCAAGTTTCTGGAATGTGTCTGTGGAAAAGATAGCATTAAATTTGCATGGTCAGCAAAAAAGGAAAGATAATTGAGCCTATCAACAGTTTTCATTGGCAGAAAAGTTGATGTGTTGAAGTGTGATGGGTTTTACAGAACACACCCAGTGCTGGGGCATCTTTTACTGTCATCAGTATAGGTCACTTCAAAGCGTCTGCTGCGAAGCTGCGATGACACACGCCTTCATTTCTGTGTGTGATTTCTGCCTGCTTGAGCTATTTAAGCTTCTAGGGCAATTAAGAACTGAGTGCGGTTAAAAATGGTTGGAAGCAATTTCTAGCATATTCTAGATCTAAACTACTTCATTAGTCCCAGCACTCGTGCTAAAATAGCAAAATAAGTATCTTCGGGGTATTCTTTCTTTTTTGGGGAAGTCAAGGTCTTGGTGTACAAATTGCTGGTATCATTATCAAGATTAAAAGTAAAGGACTTTGTAATAGGCAAATTTCCTGCCATGTATCACGGATTTCGTTCTTAGACTTAGCAGTAGAGGTTGAGTTTTGAAGAGCTCTGCCAGGTGGGGTCTCGACATCCTCTGGTGTTTGGGTCCTGTGTTCCACGGGGCTCAGCCCTGACACCTTTGTTCCCCTGGTCTTTTTGAATCTTTTTCACTTTTCACACCCTAGTTTCTTCCAAGAGGTTGTCTGGGTTCTGGGCCATGACTGTCCTGTGTGCCTTTCATTTTGAAGAGATCACTCCTCACTTGAATTCCTATTGTTCCTTGTTTGGGATGTGCAGGACACCCTGCAGCAAGCTCTGTGTTCATCAAGTCACAGGTATCACTCATCCTTGGACTGGGCTTCCCCTTGTCATTACAAGTACAATTTTAGCCTGGCGCATCAGGTTTTTTCTGAATAGCTGTCCACGCGTTACAAGGAGACAATATCTCTACAGCTTTGACTGTGGAAAGGTTTATGCATCACACGAGGCATATTGACAGCTTCAGGGCAAAGATTTGTCTTTTAGTTGCAGTTTGTTGTTTTGTAGTTGTTTGGTTTCATTTTTTTCTGATCCCATTTACTGCAGAATGTAGTCTGAGGAAATTAAGTTTAAAATTGTTCATATACTGATGGAATCCTGTAGAGAAGCTGGTTGGGTGGGAGAGAATGGGTTATTCCACTAAATCTGTAAATTTTTTTGAGTAAGTTTCCAGTAAAATTGGTGGTACAAGGAAATGATTTATTGTTGTCCAACAGTAAACCAAAGAAACTCTTGACTCCAGACTGTACAGTGCAATTTTGGGGAGACTTTTAAATCACGCTTGTGTTTTGATTGAAGAATTAATGATGCTGGATTCTTCCTCGTTGTACCTTGGACCATGTTTCCTTTTCTTTCCATTTTTTTTTCTTTCCAGACTGCTGCGGGAACAGTGGATCAGAGCCAAATATGAACGAAAAGAGTTCATTCACAGCGAGAAGCAGGAGCCTTATTCTGCAGGTAGTGAAAGACACTATTGGCAGATATGTTTTTTTGATGTCTGGTGCCTTCCATTTTTTTTGACTCTTTTATATGTTCTTTGTATTGATTACTGTTCATATGTCACCAGTGGTCTTTTGGGAAAGATCCCTCCTGGCATTCCCTGCGTTTGATTTGGATTATTGGGAATTTTAATGCCTGACGGAAATAAATTAATTATCAAGAGTCCTCCTGGTGACTTCCATGGGCTGTTCACCAACAGCAAGCCAGATAAAGTACCAGTGAGTTTGTTTCTGGTAGAAGGAGGCCTGAAGCTGGATTGAAATGGAGAGAAGGTTGTTTGTCTCATTAAGGTGACTTTTGCTTTGGAAAGATGAAGTAGGATTATTAGCACAGCTTGGTTAATGGTAAATAAGCAAGCTAGGTCCTCCACTCTTCCCATATCTCTGTTACTGTCTTTCCACAATACTTCAAGTGTTGTTAGCAGGACCTGGTGTCCTTATAGTATAATAAATGTGCAGTTCTGGAATTGCAAAGGCCCAGCACATGTGACAGGGCTCATTTCACCACTCCCAGCATGACAGGCAGAGTGGCGGTGGCCTTGCCAAAGAGTCTTAGTGGAGCAATGGATGGTGTGATCTTCTTGGAGAAGGGCAGGATTTGAAGGGGAGGCTCAGCTGTTTTTGTTGTGTGGCTGCACCAGCATAAAGACTGGCATGAAATTAGCTGGGTATTTATTTGCTGTGTGTAAGTGGCATTTAATTTATTCTGCACGTTAAGTAGGTGACACCAGCTATGTGCTTGGATGACTCTGGGATAATTTTATTAGCAAAGACCATGTTACAGATGAAAGGTTAGAATATTATTTTCATGCTGCTTTTCAAGACTAATAATAGGCAGGTAGCTCCAGCAGTTTGCTGTTATTAAAACTGCAATTAAAATCTTATCTCGTATATTCACAATTTATGTTTAGAGCATCTCTGCTTTGCTATTTCATATACATGAGGCATGCACATTGTGCGCATGGGGTATCCATATTCATATATAGTACATTGTGCACATTTTTATTTTAGATTTTTAAAGCAGTCTGCTGGAGTTTGACACGTTCTATTAACAATAAATGATTTGATTTCTTAGATAATTTTGGAATATACCTGTCAACGTGTGTGTAACGTTCACCCAGGAATAATGTTTCCAATTTACACTGTGCAACTTCTAGATAAAACAGCTCAGATTCAACTAAGTACTTCAGTCAAAGGCATAATTTTAAGCACATGATTAGTCCTTTTGACTCCAAGAAAAGCGTGTACCTGGTTAAAGTGAAGGAGGTGCTTCAGTGCTGTGTGGGAAGAAGGGCAGCATGTTCTGAGCTCTCTGAAAAATATTACAGGAAGAGTTTATTTTAGCAGCGTATTTTGTAGGTGTTCTTCAGTAGTGTGGCTGCATAATATTTAGCTGTGTGGTGAAGCAATAGGGTTTTCTCCCCGCTCTTTGAAGTTCAAAAGCCATTAAATGGAATAGAAGAGTGCAGGGTAAGGCATTTTAAACGCACAGTGCTCTCAGGAGGGGGAGGGCAAGGGAGGACAGGCTGGTGGGCGTCTTGTAGGTTGTGTTGAGTGCTTTTAGGCTTCATATTGTCTTTGAGAATTGTACCATCGTTAAAATCCAGTACAGGAGCTGTGCAAGTGATCTGTGCAACCAGGACCTCAGTTGTTGATTTTTCCCAACAGTAAATTCAAAGGGGAGCCTTGGTCAGGTGGTTCCTCCTTAGGATGATCATGTTGGTGTTACAGCAAAACAAAGTCAGGACACACATACACCAAACTTCCAGTGTGAACTTTTCCCTACTGCTGAACCATAAGAGGCCCTGGGTGTGGTTGCACACTTGTACTTCACCCTGGGCGAAACAGTGCTCCTTCTTCCGGACTACATGATTTAACTCATTTGCTGCTGCTGCTTTCAGCTCTTGGGCACTGGGAGTTGGTTGTTTCCCAGGTTGTGGCTTGAGAAGGGAGCCTGGGGAAAATCCTGTGTCCTGTAGGAAAGCAGCAAGCTGGAGATCATGGAATCATTTAGATCAGAAAAGACCCTTAAGATCATCGAGTCCAACCACTAGCCTGGCACAGCGAAGTCCACCACTAAACCATGTCCCTAACAAAGATGTTCCTGTGTGTGTTGGGATCAGGTTTTGTATCCCTTGAGTGAAATGGGGGCGTTTCACCACTGTGTTATACATAGTACTGGACCACCAGTTTGCCCAGCTGGTGTAAACCAGTGCTGTCAAAGCTGTTCTGGACTGCACTGCCCGTCAGTCCTCTGAGACAGGCCAGAGCTTGGTGCTTGCAGAAGAAGCTCAGCCTTGCCACGCGTCCCAGTTCTGCCTTTCTTGCTGCTAGCAGGGGTTGATACAGCTTACTGGTCACACCAGTGGCTTGGAGGATGCACCCAGTGTGGGTTGAACGTCCTATGCCTGATTCTGCTGGACTCAACGTGGCTGGGAATTGCAGAGGATCTGGGCCATTGCTTTCCAGTAATGACCTCCTGAACTACCTGTGAAAGCAATGAGGTAGGACTGTGACACAAGAATGCCCTACTGCCCACCCCACACCCAGTTTGTGTCTCACTTGGATATATGTATATCTCTCTTTATTTCTAATGCCGTCTCTAGACCGTTTTTTCTCACCATTCTGAATTCCCCAGAGGGGTGTTAGATTACCAGTTTCTAAGCATGAAACATTTTGTTGCTAATAGAGACGTCACTATCCATTTTCTCATGTTTGTTGGAAGATTTAATTCCATTTTCCAATCCCAGGGGCAATTTTGCATTCTGATATTTGTTCAATAATTGCATTAAAAAAATAAGAAAATGCTATATTTGAATAGTTTTGACTAACATCCTTTTCCCAGCCTGACAAAACCCTGGTCAGAAATTCAGTGTCTTTCAGAAAATCCTTTGGGGAGAGACTGTCTGGAGCCTGTAGATGCCAAGCAGAAGCTATCACAGCTGAACTGACAGACTTAGGAGATATGACTCTCAGGACAGGAGTTTCAGATGTGCAGGTCAGAGCTGAGGTAGTCATGCAGGGGGGAGCTTGGCAGGAGGATGCAGCAAACTCTTCAGCTGCTGGTGAAGAGCATAAATAAGAGGCAGTGGGGGATGCCCAAAAGGCCTTGCTAGCCCCCAAACCGATGGAAAACGTCTTCCTGTGAGATACAGAGCAACGTGAGGTAGCAGAACCAGAATTGGGAAACAGACACTCTACACATGCAGAAATCCCCGGTGTGGGTAGCACTGAGTGTTGAAGCCAGGTCTCAAGTCTCAGCCCAGAGAGGAGCCATGGATGTAGATCCACGGGTCTTGGTTCAGTCCCTGCGTCAAATGTCCCCTCTCGGGGATGTGCTGTCATACGTGTAGTCACAGCCACTTACCCTCGGTAGAAGATTGCAGTGGAAATTCCTGTTAAGGAATTTTTAGAGAGTTTTTTGTTCTCACAGGAAGCCTTGGAGCACAAGCCCATGTGCTATTCACAGCTTTCAGCTCCTCTGCCCCCAGTGTGTTTTTCAAACTCTGATGGTTTCATCCTTTCGAAAGAGCCAATGTTAATGTGTATATTAACGCCATTGATTTTAGTCAGTTTGAGTTCAGATAGCGCAGGGAGATTAGTAAAACAATGATTAAATGTTTTGGTGATCCACTATCGATTCTTAAATACACGCTTTTATACATCTGAGCTCTTAATTCAGCTGTAGCGTAAGAGCTTCATAATTTGTTTGCCCTCGACAGAATTTATGAAGCAAAACATTATTTACACCCCAGCAATCCCAATTAACACCGTGGTTCACATCCTTTCTGCTAGTGATATGTTCAATGCACAACAGCACAGAATAATGCCATTTGTAAGACCCCCCCATTAACACATTTTGGATTGGCTTTATCCCTTATGATAAATGAACTGGCTAAATTACTGTCAGTCTCCAGCTAATTATCCCTTTTAATGGAGTTTAATGGGGCACGGGTGCTGAATTCTCTGAGAAATGGAGGATGGTGGTAATTGCCATCAAAGTCTGGATCCGGATCTCAAGGCAATTGGAAGGTGTGATAATTTTAAAAAGCTTGAACGTTTTCCCCTACTGTTGATAGGCAGCAGTTGCAGCAATGCTTCCCAAAAGTCCTGCTGAAAATTAATTTGTTTGAGTGCTTTTGATTCTCCATTATCAAGCTAATTTATTTTAACCAAGGGAGATGTGAAGGAAGTGAAAGGGAACAATATTGGCAGGGCTGGAGCACTATATGTAATACTGTAAACTGGTCAAGGTGCGGCCGCTCTAATGTGTTTCAGGCCACAGGCGAGAGAATGAGACATGAACATGTCCAAGAGGGTAAAAGGGAGTCATTTGCTTCTGTTAACTTGGCTTTGACTCCTGATGGACCCATCTTGTTGCTGCTGGGATGCCAGGAGGAGTCTGTGTCCTGCAATGAGCTGAAGCCCACCCTGGCAGGAGTTGTGGGTGGGAATAACACATCTGCAGGTCTTTGGTTTAACGTCAGTGAATGAAGTGGGAGAGCTCTTAACACCAGGTGTTTAATCTCTTAATGCTTGTCAGGAAAAATGGTTTAACTTCATCATTAGGACTATGAAATTACCTGTCCAGGGGATGGACGTGGGTCGTGCAGCTGGAGAGGGCTGATGCGTATCTCCAGCAACGGAGAGAGATGCTGAACAGTGCAAAAGCAGTTGCCACACTTTCCTTGAAAGCATTGCCTGAGGTAGTTTAGCAATGTTTTATATGCTTTTAGACCTGGGGGTAGGTGCATTCTAGGGCAGTATGCTTTCCAGTAAGCCATGGGGTAAACTGGGCATGAAAACCAGCATCACTAAGAGCAGCTTTCTGCAGCTTTGCTACGAATTCTGCCTCCTTGTGTTTCCTATAAATAGGCCAGTAAATCCTCTTGCTGTTGATTTATCAGATGGGGGAAGAGCAATCAGAAACGGGAGAAGCTTTACAGTAGAGTACAGCTGATAAGAAGGGCTGCACACCAGTATGATTCCCTTGCAGTGGGACTGGGGAACAGCGGTTTTCCCTCGCTCATGGCAGATGCTGTTGTTTGTCTTTCATGTTGAGACATTTGGTTCACAAAGGCATTCAGGATGGGAATGCATCATTTGCAAGGGAGAAGGTTAATAAATGCCAACAAGCATCACTACTTTCCTTCTTTAGTCATAGGAGGTTGGAGCTGCTCAGATGATGTAAATTGTCATAGGTCCCATAAAAATGGTGGAGGAATTTAACTTTCACCAGCTGAAGACTTAAACCCTATCCATCAGGGTGGAAGTTAGAGGAGTCTGATTATTTGACGGGTAGTTCTATAGCTGGGTGAGATGACCTGTGAGACTGTGGAGTAAGATAATGTGCTGTTACTGCAACCTCAGGTGGCTTGAGAGCTTCCTTTGGAGAAACTGAGAAAACTGGAAGAGATGGGCAAGATTTTGGGCATATTAGTGAACTAGATCTTACTGTGATTGCTCAGGTGAGCTCTAGATTTACCCAGGTAGTTACCAAGGGTAGTGTTTGTCTGTCTTCTATCAACACCCTAGAGATTACTTGGCTTATAGGCTATTTTGTATTTGCCTGCAAATATGATGGCAAAATAAATTATGAGACATGAAAGAATACCCTAAAATAGTAAAATCTGTTAATGTGCGCTTTCCATTCCATGTGGCTCTTGCATAATTTGGGCAGCAGTTTGAATTAATTTTCCCCTACACTTGCACAGTTGGAAGGAGCTCTGACTGCAAAGCACTAGAGAAAGCGCACGGGACATAAATACGTTCTTTCTCAGTGTGTGAAAGATACCCTTATTAGTTCAGTCTGACCTGCGATGATGTAATGCAGTTTATTTTGGGCTTGATCAGACAAAGCGGTGAGCAGCATTGCAGTTAAAACCCAATTATTTTAACTGACAGACCTCATCCTCTGCTGTCTCTTACCCCATTTCAGCTAGCTAGCAGGGAGCTGCGAGTGTCAGAGAGACACTGGCTCCACTGAGTGTTTTGTCACAGCCTCAGAAGCAAAACTTCTCTCTCTCACTGCGCGTGCCACTGAATTACAGGGCTAAGCAGCACCCAGAGAACAAACCAGTGCTAATTACAACCTAAAAGGGCACAGGTTTTATTGCACATCAGACAGCCCATAGCACAGGGATGGAGTCTGCCAGGCAACCAGAGCAAAGAAATAAAGCGTTGGCTTGAGGGTGACATTTGCTAAGCCCTTAATGTGCATGGTCTTTAAGGAGATGCTCACATGGAAGGGATTATGAAGCAGTTTGTGAACCACCCACTTCTCTTGCAAGCAACCTGGTGGTGGACGTGGCATGGTGGGGATGAGGTGCATCTGCATGGTGTTGGTGGGATGGTGGGTGTCTCGGGCCAGGTGATGTATACTGAGCTGTGCTGGTTTGAAAACAGAGAGGATGAGAGTGCAGAGGGAAGGAAGGAGATGGGAGACCACAGGGTGGCAGCTACTCAGGGCTGCGGCAAAGGGAAGGAGAATGGGAAATACCCCCACGAAGTGCCTTTTGTCCTTTTTCATCAGAAAATTGTGCAGGAAGTGGCCAACTTCAGTGAATTCACAACTTCAAAATGCAATTAGAGAATTAACAAACTTATTTGCCTCCTTTTCATTTGTAGGTGAGGAAAAAAAAAGTGCACAGAAATGTTCAGAAGGTCAAATTTCTGACATGAGAAGTGTCTGATCCATGGTTTTACTTTTGAATTGTGCTACGTTCAGAGTTTCTGAGAGGTTGACTTATTTCTCTAACGTGTTTTAATCTCTTGGAAGAAAACCT
>WEIS01080128.1:17001-42240 GCA_013389965.1 Todus mexicanus
CTTACCTGAGCCAGTAAATCACTGCCCTGCAATACAGCCTTGTTGGGGTTGGCTGCAGCTCCCTTGCAGGGAAGGACAGTTGAAGTGAAAGAGAAATTGCTGCTGGTGAAAAGATTTAGAGATGTCTGCACATCACAGTTCAGGGCACTATAGCAGTATCAAGGTCATGTCAGCAGATTGTTTCCAGATTTGAGCTTCCATTATAGGTGCAAGAGAGGCAAGGGTGTTTTGTTGGTTTTTTCCTGGCCTATTTCTGCCTTGGCTCAGGTGAATCTGCTTTGCTCTATCAATGCTTGTGCTGGCTTATGCTGCCTGAAGTCTTGATGATGGAGACTACTCACTCCCGTTGGACCTGCTCCGTGGTCACAGCATCACGCTGTGGGTAATGAGATGCTCGTCCTTTTTCAAGCCCTGGCAATGTCTGAAGGAATGGTACCATGGAAGCAGCTTGATATGGGCAATACAAAGATGTTGTGTGAAACCATCTCCTTGCAAGCGGGGAGACATGTCATAGACGCTTCTTGTAGCATCCTTTATCTGCTGATGAGACAAGCAAGTTAAGTAAAATAGTCGAATCGAAACTCTATTCTTGCAAAGGTGTTACCAGCTAAATCAAGAGCTACTTTTAGCACTGAGAAAGATTTGAGCCAGCTAATGTGTGTGGTCAGGACAGTAGCCAGCTGCCATCTGAGCTTCTCTCATGTAGACCAGTGTGAAGATTATTTCATCCTTGTTTTTTCCCCAAATGCAGCCCACATCCTTGGCTGATGTTCCTGTTTATATTTCCACCAACTCCAGGGAAGTTCTCCTGACTTTTTCCCAGGTGGAAATCTGTGGGTGGTCAAGGTGGTGCTGTGCTGAGCACTGTACAAATGCAGAGCAGGATGGCAATGGAGTGGAAGGTGAGAGCAGGCAGATGCCAGACCCTCAGAGTAAAAAGGGGCAGTGCCCCCCAGCACAGGGGTGGTTCTGCAAAAAGCTGTGGTGAGGCTGGCTTGTAAGTGTGTAAATTATCCCATTGCTTTATAAACAAGAAAGAGTGGAGCATTTAGCAGCTATGGGGAGCTACATCTGTCCAAGATACTATGAAGCCGTAGGAGGAGATGGACAGACAATGCTCACATAAGCTGTGGTTCCTTAGGAAACTGAGCTCACGAGAGCAGTAAGAGAAACCACGTGAGAACAGCAACCATTTCTAAGCTTATCAGCAACAACTTGCTGGGCTTTGGCCAGGTGCCGGTGTGTGCCTTAGGAGAGCACAGTGGTGCAGAACAAGGTCACCTTATTGTTTCGCCCCTTGGCAGCAGAGCCTTGCAAGGCACAGGGTGCACTGATGGATGCAGGAGCATCCCACTGCCTTTCAGGGGATAGGGGGTGTTTGGCTGGTTGGGGGTTGATGTGTGTCTGAAGTAATCTACCATCGTTTCCGTGCTGTGCCTGTAACTGGTGTGACTGACGGTGCGAGGGCGGGTGTACCTGGCCACGGTGCAGAGCAATGAGCTGCTTCTCTCATATGACCTGACAAGGTATGGAAGTACTCCAGCTTTTTTTTCTTTTTTTTTTTTTTAATTTTATTTCCCATCTACCTTTTCTCCCTTCCCCCAGTCCCATATGAGCTTACAGCATCTCCTCGTGATTCAAATAGCCTTTGGTGTCAACGTGGGGCAAGCGGAGCCTCTGCCGCTCTGCCTGCCCTTTGTTCGAGGGGCTGCGGCACAAACCCAGGGCAGCTCCTGCGAATGTTCGATCCCAGAGCAGATCTGCTGACTAATGTCAGCTGACTATTTACTCTGCAATAGCAGCTTGAAGCGGTTTGTAACTGGGCCACAAGGACTTTATTAAGAAAAAAACTGTTTAGAATCTCTGCTACCTGTTTGGTGTTTTAAGCAGTGGAAAAATCTCTGCTGAGCAGTTGCAATGGTTTGTAGTGATGTACCCAAAGCCTTCCCCCAAAACCTAGTGATGGCCCTGGGGGCATTTCTGGTGAGAGAGGTGAGATCTGAAATGTCACTCCATAAACATTGTTACGTTAGACTCTGAATACCAGAATGAAAGTTTTAGAGCCACATAGTGCTGCAAAATTGTAAGTCGCCTTTAAAGCTCAGCCTGCATTATGTGTCTGGAACATGAATAGTAGCATACAAATAAAGAGTTTGTTTTCCTCTTATTCCGCTTTTTTTTTTCTTCTGGCACATTTCCCATACTGCCAGTGACTTGACTCTTGATATACACCATATATAGAAATTTAGAAAAAGCCTAATTATAACTGTCTCTTCTGACATTTTTTTTTGAGTTGAACTTCTGAAAATACCGACTGCGTCTGTAATCTCGATCCAAAGGTCTGAGGTTTTCAGGAGTTTCTGTGTGTGTAAATCTCTGTTTAACCTCAATGCACATGCGGCTGATGGGCAAATGGAGCTGTCAAAGGCTTTAGCAGGCCTTGATCTTAGTCCATAAGGAGGAATTTTCAACATAAAGAAATGAGTTAATTTATTTCTACTTATTACCCTCAAAGAGGAGTTGCCGCTTTGCTCCAACTGCTGTTTAATGTCACTGTTATCTGATGCTAGTTGTAAAATGGATTAAATGCTCTTCTGATGCTGAAAGGCTCAAGTATTAGAGCTGGGCTTTGAGAGAAGCTCTGGCATTTTCTGCTGCTGTCTCTCTTTGGTGGGAAATGCTTGTGTCTGTGATGCTGGGCTGCAGTGTGTGTTGGGAAGATGCTGCTGTTGTGAGATCTGCGAAACATCTCTCTCTGTGAGGTGCTTTTTGGTACCACCATCTTAGCCTCTTCTTCCCATCATTGTAAGCAGATCCCTTGTAGACCTACAGATGGAAATAAAACAATAATAGTGCAGCTAAAAAGCAGCAAAAATCAGGGGTAGCCCAGTATTTTGTTGAAAATTCGTGTAGACTGTTGTGAAGTAGAGATTTGGACGTGAAAGGGGAGATGTTTTGTGATAGGAAGTCGTGACACCAGTTCCCTGCAGTGTGTGCTGGTGCTCGGTATCTGCGCTAGGATTGCATCACTGGTGCCTTCTGTTAAATCACTGTTTCCAGTAAATTCCCGTCAGCCGGTTCCAGTATTTGGCTGAACCAAAGCACCAGGTTCAACTCTTACAGGGTTTCAGCAGAATTGTGTTACAGACCTCTGTGCTCGATCCTGCCCTTGTCTGCAAGATCTTGGCTGCTCGGTCCCAAAGTCTGGCTGCATTTTCACTGTCCCCAGCTGAAACCATGAGCAATACTTCTGCTTGGCACTGATCCCACCTTGCAGTCTGTGTTTGTGCCCTGAGGGAGATGGAGATGAGGACTGACCTCAGAAGGTGGCTCGATTTATGTCTGAATGATATGCTAAGGGTGCAGGCATGGTGCACCTATGTGCTGTGGACCTCTGCCGGTCTCCATGTCCCAGAGAGTGAAATTATTTGGCGCCACAGCCTGCGGCATGCAGGGACCGTGCTGGGGGATTTGGTTTCTTGGCTGGGTTTTGCAGCCTCTCGTGAGCTTGATGCTGTGCAGGCTCTGCTGATACCTCTCTTGTGGTCCTTGGAGCAGCATGGAGCATAGTGGGAGGGATATGGCAGGGCAGGGCAGGCAGACAGGACTCTCGCTCTCTCCAAAAAGCTTGCGAACCTCATCGCTCTTTGCATTTTGAAGGAGCAGAAGAGCGTTTTTGCATTTCAAGGGCGCATGAGAGCACCATGCACAGATTGCATCCAGTGCACTGGGTACTGCACAGATGCACCAGAAAACCAGCCCTGGTCTGGAGAGGTTATAACCAAAGAGCATTTAGCTGATGTCTGGGTGTGTGAGTGTCTGGATGGGAACTGCAAACCCTGCATTTCCCCCAACCCAGTATCAAGGTTAATGGAGGATGATATGCTGTTGTCAGGAGGGGGTTAAAGCATGAGCATCCCTCCATTGAGCAACCTTGCCTGGCACAGAAACCTCCTTCTCATGCTGCCGGAGCCACAGAGAGGGCTTCTGTTCTCTGGACACTGACATCAGCTGCTGGCTGGGACGTGAGTCACGCTGGGAGCCAGGCTCAGTGGGCACTGGTCCTTGGGCGCTGCCTCCCCACACCCCCAGGCGGGCTCTCCCATGGCTGGAGAGAGAGTTGTTAGACATCTCGTCATGTGGATAGTGCTTCTTTGTGCTTTGGGGTTAAATGCTGCTTGAGGTGCCTCACTCAGTGTGTCCAGCCCCTGCGGCTCAGTCCTGGCCAGTGCAGCTGCCTGGCCTGCATCGGGTGCTCCATTTGCAGCCCCAGGACCAGGGCAGGGTGTGAAGCCCCAGCAGGTGGCTGGGAGGTCTGGAGTCTGTGTCCACTCACCAGTGCTTCACCTGTGGGTTTTGGGTGCAGAAGAAGGGACTAGGGGCAGAGGTTCTTTTTTTCATTTTCTCCTTATATTTTTGTTTAATGAGGAGGAATAGATTAAGTTGAAAAGCTCTGGAAAAAAAAATGAAATGGAGGAAGAAGGAAACCCTATGGAAAAGTATGTTCAGCTGAAGCAGACAGGACAGTAGCTGATACTCAGTCTCCTTTTTATGTCTTCCCAATATAATCCTGCATTTAACATAACACAACACCCTGCCAGGACTTGCTCCAAGAAACCTTTCCCCATTCTCTCCTTGGAGGTTTGAAGGAAATGTAGTCATTGCTTTAAAACAAACAACCACTTCTTCAGTAAAAACTCATGCAGCAGCCTGTCTCCAGAGTGAATAAATATGGAGCCAAATTGCCAATTGCCTTGGAAGGAAAGGGATTCATTTGAAAAAATTCACTCAAGTATCCATCAGCAGATATAATTCTCAGCCAGCCTAACACCGTGCGCTGCAGAATCAGCAATGAGTCCAGGCAAGGCAGGGGAGAAAATGGGTCCTCTTGGAGAGCTGCCTGCGGTGGGTCCTGCTCGGCTCTCGCTCGGTATGGCAGCTTTGCAATACAAATGATTTAAACATCAAACACGGACCTTACTGCAGTGAAGACAAGGCGCATCAAAGAGCTGTTTAACAAACTAAACCAGGGAGGAGGATGCAAGAGGAGATCACAGTGTGTTTGTCTTTTTTTTTGTCTTTTTTTTTTCCCCCCCCTCCTGCAAGAGGAGCATGCCTGTGACAGGGACCCGCACATGGCATCATTCCCATGCCAGGATGTGCTGACGTTTAGCAGGATGGGAATCATATGACCAGGAACCGGAGCAGCCTTGCAGTGCTTTCCAGGAGTGTTTGGAAGAGCTGATTCAGACCCAAAGCGGCCCCTCCAAAGGAGTAACGCCGCCTCCCGAGGCACCCTTCAAATCAAAGGAAGATGTTGTGCCCATTTCCCAGCACAAAGTCATGACCAGCAGGCAAAGGAAAAGGCTCCAAATGCAAACGCTTTTCTTTTAGGGATAACTTTGGTGCATTTTTATTTTTTTTTATACCTCTCTGAGTGGTGGCGAGAGGCCAGCGACTGCTGTTATACTCTCCAGGAAATTCATGAATGTTGCAGTGACGAAGTGATGGGGTGGTGATGGATCTTACAGATAGCTGCTGTAGGAAGAACATCTAGCAAAGAGAAACACACTGATGTCTTCGGCTCCCCTAAAGCAGGAAAACATTTAGGCAGCCGAAAATTGTGGGCGAGGACCTGTAGGTCCTAGCTGGAGGGCTGGAGAAGGAGGCAAGCAAGACATTGGCAGCCAGCTCCAAGGAAGGGGTAGCACCACTGTGAGCTAAAGCTGGATGTTCGCAGCTAGTTTAGGATCCAGCTGTAATTTTAACAGCTGGTTCTGTCAAGCTGCCTTCAGCGTAGCTCTGATCCAAGCTTCTATAATTAGCCAAAGAGCAGCAGCTCTCGTGTGAAAATTAAAGCGGCAGCGATGCTCATTGCAGGGAAGCAGTGTGACAAGGGAGTGGGCTGTAATAAAAGGGGAAAGGGCTGGCCCATGAAATTTTAAATAGTTGGGGTTTGGTCTTTTTTTTCCTTCCTTGGTTAGGGTGTTTCCTTCCCCCTCAAAAAAGCGCACCTAAGAAATGCTGTTTTGTTTTGCATCATCCGTAACAGAAATATTTACATTTGTCAACTGAAATCAAAACCGTTTCATTTGTGGTCAGTTTGAGGTCAGCTGTATTTGCTGAACTTGTACAGTTTCTCATGGGCGAGATGATCTGAGACCCTCCTGCCCCTGGATTCCGCTGGCGGCTGAATGCTCTGCCTGTATTTTGGGATGCATTCTGGATGCTCCCCTGGAAATGCCCTGAGCTGTCGTACCCCCTGGGAGAATCAATCCA
Organism: Todus mexicanus; assembly: GCA_013389965.1. Classification (NCBI taxonomy): domain Eukaryota; kingdom Metazoa; phylum Chordata; class Aves; order Coraciiformes; family Todidae; genus Todus; species Todus mexicanus. Next base: position 23,281 of record WEIS01080128.1, read on the forward strand.
CCTGGTGAGTATAGGTTATAAGATCAATAAGTGTGGGAAGTACCCCAGTTATAATTAGGATGAGTCACTCCTGTCCTTGCGCATCTCCCGTTTGAGGTCAACCAGCTTGAAATACTGTATTTTGACATTGCTCAGGCTGCTTACTCCTGTAACCTTGGGTTTTTGAAGTCAATAAGTGGATCTATACTAATTGGAGAGAGCTAAAGGGAAGTATCAGGCTGTTTCTCCTTGGTTTTCATAACAAATATTTAGGGAAAGAGTAGGGGAATGATCCCTTTCTATTTCTGATGGTTTATGAAGGTAGTTCTCAGTGTCCTGGATCTCCTGGTGTTTCTCGGTGATTTTATACTGTGCATGTTCATGTTCCCCGTGTAGTGACCAGGAGGTTGGTGCATTGTTCTTCTGTTAATGAGAAGGGAGAGACTGGGAAGCAATATGATAACAAAGTACACGGAAAAGGCTGATTTCATGGCAACTCATCCTGGCTTAATTAAATTTCCATTAAAGAAAGATCCATTTTACATTGGAGACCTGTGTAGGGCTGGACAGTTTCTGTCTTTCACCAGATAAAGAACATTTTTCCACAGTGAGGTCATGTCTTTTTCTGGAGTTTGCTGAAGATGTAGTTGAGCCTTAGTTCAACCTCAACCAAGAAGCACAAGTATTTGCTGGTGCTTCTTTCGGACTGACACCAGCCTGTCTCCATCTACATTTTCTCTTATAGAAAGCTCACCTCAGTTTTCATCTTGAAATCTCTGGTGCAGCAGAGAAGTCTGCAGCAGCGGAGTCGTCCACACTCCACCTCTTGAATTATTACAGTGAAATTGGACTGGGAGGTGCCTCCCCAGCTGCTAAATAGGACTAGTTTTAAAAATACTGCTACAGTTGAGGTGCAGACACAGCAGCACCCTCGAGGAACCAGGTCTGTTTTCATAACCAGGGCAGCCCTTGAGGGAAGCAGTTTATGTGGCACGTCGATAACAAACAGTATGTCCCCAAAATACCTAAAAGACAAAGAGGCTGCTCAGCAGGGAGTGACTTTCAAACTGTCATGTGTGGCAGAGGCTGGAAGAAGAAATTTTGGCACAGCAAAGTTGATAAGGAGTTTTGGTCAGTTATGTATTGGGACAGAATTTAGCCTTGATTTGTGTAATTACAGGAGTTCATAAAGAGGGATCGAGCTGGTTCAGAGGATGGAGGATGATAGTTTTAGAAAATCTGTCCTCATGCAACCTGGAGGCTGTAGCTGTGCTGCTGAATGCCCCTGCCTCGATACCACAGCTGCTGGAGCATCCTATGCGAGCTGATTTCTGGGACAGCTATACAAACCAGCAGCCAGGAAAGGAACGAGTCCTAAATTAAAAAATTCTCCATTCTCTTCATAAAGCAATAGCTTTGACTGTAATTGTGTCGAACACTCAATAATAGATGATCAGGAGCCGTTAGCAGTGCAGCAGATGTGCTCAAAGCCATTTGGATTTCTCTTCAAAGCAAACAGAGGAATGTTAGGTGCGTGCAAGTCCAGGTTTCCATGATTTATGGTTGCATGGCAATGCTGCCTACGTGGGGGGAATGCTTTATTTCAGGATGCCCTGGAGAGAGGATCCTAAACCCATCTGAAGTCAGTGGCGAACTTCTCTGTTCACTTCTGTAAAGCTCTGTTGGGGAATTAAATTAATCTCCTCCTTGCTTGGACTGATCTCTGTGAGCAGCTGCCCAGGCTCAGATTGTATTTACTGGTGTGGGTAAGAAACCCATCTAAAACTGTTCAGGGCTTGGAGGATGTTTCAGCGTGATCCCGTAGCTGTGGTTTGAGGCTCTGCAGTATGTCTGTGTGAAATCCAGACCCTTCAAGTCATTCCCAGTGCCTTGCAGTCCTTTCAAGCTGAAGCCTCAGCAGCATGTATGTTGGTGTAGCCCATCTGCGGTGCATGTTGAGGGTGTAGTCTCCTCATCCCCAAGCCTTCCAGTGTGTCACCTCTTTACTCTCTCTATAAAAGTTGTGGTTGCATGTGAGGCTGTAGGTGGATTCTCCCTCACCCTGCAGAGGTCCAGGCAGGACCAGCTCCGCAGGTGGGCAGCGTTGGACAGGGGGTGATGGGTGTGGAATGGTGACAGCGGTTCTTCCAGGTGCTGAGTGAGAAAGCTGCTATGCCTCTTCCTGTGTAGCTTCTGTGCATTAACTTGAACTGGCTGCAGTAAGGATTTTTGGGGGTGTTTGTGTCTTGCATAAGGAGGATCCTGGTCTCTGATTTGGGGGTGGTTTTGCTCTCAAAATTCAGCTTCTGGCAGCACACTGCTGTACAGATATTATTATGACTTAGTACTGTGTGCCTGTCCTTGAATGTTTTCTCGCCCAGCTTTCCAGCTGAATCAGGTTTCAAGTGCATTCAGTGCTGGTAAATGGGATGAGCATCGCACTGGGAACCTCTCAGCTTTCATCTGCCTTTCTGCAGTAAAAGCCTGGCTTCAAAAGACCAAAACCTCAAGGTTATTTACCTGTAACTGGATTTTTTTCCTCTGAGCAGCCAGCAGCTCCCAGGTGGGCGTGTGGGGATGCCACTCGAAGAGGAAGCTTTTGATTTCGAAGTAAAATTAGATTCCACATTCAATTCTTAGTAATGCAGGCACAAGACTTCCAGTAAAGACATTTTCTGTTGCAGAGGGCTTTAATGTTTCCCAGCAGATACAATTGAATTGCTCTGCAGCAGCCAACTCTTGTCTTATCTTTAATATGTAAACACTTGCTCAATAATGAAGTTACCATGGAAGTTGTACTGTATTGATGGTCAATTATAAGATAAATTGATAAAAGGGAGGATGTAGCTGTGTTCTCTGCGGTGGACACCAAACCTAATATGCTGCCATGGTCAGGTGAAGACTTGGAAATGGTATATTTTGGTATTTTCTCCTTATGTTTATTCCCACACAGCATTTTCAGGGGAGGTGAGCACTCTCTGGGAGGTCAAGAACCACTCTACTAAAAGGAGTTTTTTCTCTGGCAAGCATCCTTTGCACCACCTTACCTTGCAGTTGCTTGCCCAGAGGTTGTCACCTCAGTTTCTCATCTTTCCTCCTGCTGATGGTTTCCCCGAGCTCTGCAGAGGCACCTCATGTGGCTCATTTCTGCCACACTCAGTTGGAACAAGGGGCAACGTGAGCCCATCCGAGATACCTTTTTGGGAGTATGAGTGACTGTATTAATGACTTTGTCACCTGAGAGCCGCTCCGTAGGGAATCATAACATGTGATTAAAGGAACCAGTTAAAAACAGCTTAGGAAGCTGGATTAGGTACATGATCTCTTATTATGGTTCCTTTTAGCTGACAACCTGGTGAAAGAAGGGGGGTCTGGATTACATAGGCAAACACCAGACCTGACGGGAGTGTTTTCTGACTGTTAGGCTTAGTGGTGTCATGTACGATTTTAATCAGATTTAAATAGTGGCAAACATCACAGGCTTAATGGATTTCAGCTTTATTATTGGGGCTTTGCTTAGAAGCAATTTGGATTTTCAGCTGTGAGCCAGCGATGCAAGTGTATTCACAGTTACATTAAAAGGGACTGGAAATCCAGAGACCAGCGTTGCATTTAAATACCACACGCCTATGTATGGGGAGAGACCTCGCCTTCTTTCCGTTAACCTCAGAATCTTGATGTGTTGTTAAACTCAGCCCCATGTTTTTTCCATAGAGACGATGTGTTTGGCTCCATTTCATGTGTTGATCCAGCAACTGGGTAGCTGAAAAATTACTTTTTCCATTTCAAAGGCTTTGTTGCTCGCAATGCAGCGAGATGACAGTGTATTTTGCAGTGATCTGAAGAGTTTGTTTTCCATGCTTGGCTTCAACCTTGACGTTGTCGTACACGTGATCTAAAATGGTCTTTGTCCTCCATTTCAGGGTGCATGCATTGCTCTCCTTGACCTTCCCATGGGTGAGGCTTTGGCTTGACTTTGCTGGTTTTGGGGTAATTTGTCTAGAGGAGAAACACTCTCTGAGTACACTGACACCCATATTTCCACAGAACCGTGGTACTGCTTCCAAATCCGGTCCTTTTGGGCAGCTTTTTTACGTCTTGGGAGAAGATGCCTTGCAAGACATCAGTTTTGAAGATGGTTTTGTAAAACATATTTGACTTTGCTCAGAGGATTGGGAATGGGGAAACAACTTTGTACATCCAGAATCCAGGGATTAACGGACTCAAACTGTCAGGGACAAGAGCTACCTTTTCATGACAGTTGGTTGTTGGGGTCTCTTCAGCTGGTCAATGCTCTCAGTCCTACATGAGCAGGAAGAAGGGGGAAGGGGGAACATCGATGCTTTGCAAGTTCCCCTTAGTAGTATGTGGCGTTGTTCCCTTTATCAGTAAAGGGAAATGTACGTGTTCCTGCTCCCTTGTGTTCTGTGCCACCTAAACCCACCAACCTAAGATTTCAGCTACTTCCAGCGCTGCATAAAGTGCTGATGATGCTGTTTTCCCTTAGAAGGCCAAGGAGATGTCTGTAAGGTGTTATCTCAATTATCTACTAAATCCTGGATTTCTGTCTGATGTAGCCATTCAAGCTCTAATTGCCTTTGACTAAGTCAATCATTTGCAGAGCGAGTGGGTTAATTGGGTATTGTGGAAGCAATCAATCTAATCAGCTGCTTGCATCCATAGTTGAGGTGCTACGGTGCAGCAGGACAATAATTGCTTTATGAGCTCCTGGAAGGCAGCAGAGGCAGACTGGATGGCAACAGGAAACCCTTCTATGCAAAATGGCCTTTAGGAACGGTGATTTGGATGCTAAGTGTGCATTAAGAGAGGACTGATTAAGAATTCAAAAGTTCTTGCCTCTAAAATATGTGTGCATGAGTTGGTTGGTGTGGTTGTTGGCTTTGGGCATGTGGGAGGTCTCGGGCTCTTTTGCCTGGCTGGGTGAGATGTGATGAGGCTGTATTGTCTTGAAGGGGGATAAAGAGTTGTCTCAAAGTGGGTGAAGGGAGATCACTCCCTTCTCACTCCTGTGAGCGTGACATGAGCCATGCCAGGCACTCATCCTTGCTCAAGTTGCACTAAGAGCTTACCTCCTGGGCGTTGTGCTAGGCACAAAGTGACTAGTTTGCAGGGCCACTAAACACGTGCTCATTCCCTTCTTGCCAAGGCTTTCGTTTCCAAAGCTGGAGCAGTAGCAGCTCTCGATGGCTTCTCACCTGGTCTGTGCAGGAGAACACCTGAGAGAAGGATGCTTATCTCCTCAGCAAGCCACTGAGGCTTCCGCTGTCTCCTGCACATGTGGATACTGACATTTCCTATACGCCCGTATCTGCTCTGCTGAACGTGTAACCAGCAGGAAGTGTATTTGTCCGGAGACGATTGCAGAATTATTTTCAGGGAAGTTATAAGCTACTCAGCACAGCTGCAGACAGGGGGAAAAAAGCATAAAACCAAGCTACTGGTGGAGCAGGGGAGGGGTTGCAGCCTTGACTGCAACCTCTGAGTTGTTTGACCAACCTTGTTGTTGCTTGCGGGGGAACTACCTTATTTATGGAGAGGATGAGTTTGTCTCTGAACCAACGGTGGTGTTTGCACTTCAAAAGAAAATGTAGTATTCCTTTCTAATTTTTTAAAAAATACAAATACTTTAAAAGTTCAAGTTTAAGTCATTGAAATGTCTTGCTTTGGTGGCGACAAAATGCTACACGAAGAAATATTCTGACTTACGGCAATCAAACCAAGCAATTTACACTGACACAGCCAAACAAGGGGTGCACGGTTCTTTTTGCAACACTACGCGAAGTCCAATCCGTAGGGAAACCTTAGAATACGCTGCCTTCTCTGTCCAGCCCTCTGACTATGGGCAGCATGGTTTGTTTCAGAAGAAATGACCTTCAGACCCTTAGTTTTAAAAGGAGGTTGTGATATTGGTATCAGTTGTGATGCGGGATGTCAGAGAATCGCCACTCAGCTGCTCCAAATAATTATGCAATTCCTTAACCTTGCACAAAAACTGGGCACATCATCTCCAGTAAGTACCTATCTACCGTTCTGGTTTAATTAACATCTTACAATGTTAATATAGCAGACTACTTGGCTTCTGACATACAGAGAAGTGGTGATATATACCCTGCAATTTTAGCAGCAAAGTGATGTAGTTGTATTTAAATCTTCTCCAAAGCTCTGAATTGGGGTCAAAGCACTTTAGCTGCTTGGATGAAACAAAATCTACTTCTGTATGTGAAGGTGCCCTGCTCGAATTCGAGGAAAATGTGATTGCTCTTGGATTACACGCAAATATTTTCTCCTGTTTCAGCCGCCCATGCTTTGTCTTGCAGTGAGACGAGGCAGCAAGAAACCACACAGTGATGCATTTGGGCTTGGGTACGGTGTTGGCTCTGTTGCTCGGTTTTGCATACGCTGACATATTTCTCCTGAAAGCCTCAAACCAGACCTGGTTTTAGCACAACCCCAGAAACATCATGGAAAGAAGCAGTTCTGCTGCCTCTTTCCAGGTGAAACTGCAAAATAAAGTGCCAAAGAAACTGAAGAGCAGGTGTGGTTCAGTTCCGTGTTTATAATGCTTTACTTAGGATAACAGAAAGCAAAGTCCATGCATGTTGGGTTGGGTTTTTTTCAAGCCAGTGGATCTGATTGCCCTCCTTGCAGAAGGGTTTGGGTTTTTTTTCTCTGAGAGCAAAGGCTGAAACTGAAAGACTAATTTTGGGTACTTCCTATAATCCACATTCTCAGAGACCAAAACCCCCATCATTAACTGAGCACCATAACAGCATTCTGGGGTGGGGAAGTAGCAATATCTCTTCTTAAAAAATAGGGAACTTGAACAACTTGCTGGCAAAATTCGGATGGAAAGATGGTGTGTCTGTCAGATTGTCGTGATAGAAAATCCTCTCCCTTGTTTCCTCTGTTACCTCTCAGACAGCAAGAAGGCTGGGCTGGACTAGAGCGCCCAATGGCTCCTGCCAGTTTCAGATGCCTGGCTTGGAGGAGCTGCAGCCACCGGCTCAATGGAGCTGACATGAGGCCATGCAGTAACTTCTTGTCAGTCAAACAAAGTGGTGACCTGTTTTCTTTGCCCCGCAGAGTTTTCGCTGCGGCGATGAAGTGAGTGTGGAAGTGACAGTTCCTCATNTCAGGACATCGAGGCCATGGCTTCCTGACATACTGTTTGCCTGGGGAACCTGGATGGGTTCGTGTTGGGTTCAAGTCCAGTTCATGGTGTTTTGCACTGATCAGTGTTGACAAGAGCGCGGGCCGCAGGTTTGGGCAGAGCAGAGGAACAGCTCCCAAGGACACAGCCCTGGAGGGAGGAAAGAAGGAAGAAAAAGAGAAGAAGCAAGCAAAGGATTTATGAACATCTATAGTGAAGTACAGTGAAATTAGCAGCTGGCTTTGTCAGAGCAGCCGGGAGCTCTCTTGCAGATGTGATCAGTCTGGGAGGAGCTGGCATATGAACTACAGAAAGGGATAGCACGTAGTGTTGTGCTGTTTTGTGGTAGGGTATTGGTTGGTTGGGGTTTTTTTTATTCTTCCTTGGAGTGGAATTTGGATATTGTGTTTTACCACAAAAAGTTGGAAAGAGAAGATCAGAATGATGAAATGTACCTAGTAAGAGGGCAGGGAAAGCTGAGTTTCCAGCCTGACTTTGATAGTGGCTTAGTCTTGTCCTGGGCAGCTCACCAAACCTCTCTGGGCTTCCCCACCTTCGTATATAACAGTTGTGATGCCCATCTGCCAGAGGTAAGCATTCAGTGGATTTTACAGACTTGCAGTTATTTGAGATCCAGTTTGGGGAAATGCAGAGTAATTTTGTTCTTCATCCCTTAAGTGTTGAGAAACAATCACAAAAACTGTGTTGTGGAGAGGAATAAGTTTAGTAAGGAACGCGTGCAGTGTCCTTTGCGATTTAGATGTTTGTAATGAAACAGGACGAATGAATGGATGAGACCCACAGCCAAGACTCATGGAACTGAGCTGCTCTGAAGTGGAGCTGCCGAGAGCTGAGCTCTGTGTGCCTGGCATTTTGCTGAACTGAACAAACCCCAGGTGGGGATTTCTGAAGGCAAAGATGGACTTTCCTTCTGCATCACCCTGTGTTTGCATTTGGAGATGTCACTGTCCTCCTCCCGTTGTCTCTCCTCTCTCATCTGAAACCGATGTTGTTTCCTCCAAATTCAGCTTTCTTCAGCCCCCTGCAAGGTGTCAGTGTTGCCCAGATGTCAGGCACAGAAAAGGGGTGGAGAGGCTCTGAAATTGTCTCTGCCTTTAGTAGAGTGAATAGAAATGGCTTTTGAAGTACTCTCCTGTTGCTCATCCTGACTTGGCATTAAAAATCAGCACCCTTCAGCAACAAAACCTGCCTGTCCTCGGTTTCTAAACCACACACTTTGAGAGCAAGCTGCTGAACGTTTTGCCATTCAAGAGAGCAGTCAGCAATTGCCAGCCGTCAGAGCCCCGGCAGTATCTCTGCCTCACGTTAAGCAAATCTTGCATTTTATAAATGTATCAGCCAGGCATCACCTACCGCCTGTCTGTCTCCTGTCAGAGACATGATTCCAGTTAAGCTCTGGCGGGTGCAGCGCACTATAGGATGCACAGCATTTTTGCTGATACAAGCCTGGCAGGTAGCAGCATCTGACTGAATCAGTCAGAGCTTTGGTTTCCAGGCAATTAATTCCTACCGCCGCGGTGAGACAAGGGCATCAGCCTGGGCTTCTCCTGTGCCGTTGTTGCACCCTTGGCTGGGTTTTGGTGGCTTTCTTGGCTGCTTCCCCTTGCTCAGACTTTGGATAATCTTGCTCCCTTTGGGTTCTTCTCTTTCTAACAATGCAAGTATCAGATACACAGGACAAGGGGTGATGATTTGAAATGAAAAGAGGGGAGATTCAGGCTAGACATAAAGAAGAAATTTTTTACAATTAGGGTAGTGAAACACTGGGCCAGGCTGCCCAGAGAGGGAGTTGATGTCCCATCCCTGGAACCATTCCAGGTCGGGTTGGATGGGGCTCTGGGCAACCTCATCTAGTTGCAGATGTCCCTGCTCACTGCAGCGAGGTTGGACTAGATGACCTTTAAAGGTCCCTTCCAACCCAAAGTATTCTATGATTCTAAGTGCACTTCATAGGGTTAACTGTGGGGTTTTTTCACCAGAAAAAGTGCCTAGCAAGCTCACAGTTGGGGAAGGGTTGAATTGATGGACTGAATTAGCTCATTCTGATTTGGGGAAATCTCTCCCAAGCTGGGTGGGTGGACCAGAGAAAGAGCTTCAGACTTGTCATTCCCCTGATGTAGCTGTATCAGTTCTCTGGTTTACTGGGATGGTGAACCTGGGTACAGCTGCCAGTGCACATGGGTGATGATGCTCCGTGTGCAGCAAAGCACTTGTCCTGCACTGGAGGGATAGGGAGGGCTTGCAGGTGGAAGGATTAGATGGACAGTGGTGGGGCATCACTGTTTGGTCATGGCTGTGGATAACCAAGTGTCTGAGCTGTCCTATTTGTGTCTCTGGGCAGCGACATTGACTTGGTTTCTGCGGTTTGTGGGAGCACTGGGAGAGGGAATGCTGAATCTCACGGTGGGGAGAGATGCACGCTCTGCTTGCAGCAGCTCTCGGTGTGAGCGAGCTGTAAATAATGCAGAAGGGGGGATCCCTGCAGGCTCTGAAACAAAAACACCTGTACCAATTCCTGGGTGACAGTGCACACCCATTCAGGGGGACACGGTGAAGCCTGATGTTTTGAAATACGGCCCTGCTGCAGCTTATGCCCCTTAAAGAAACAAAGAAAGGGCTGCTGACAGCTTTAAATATTTCCACTGCTTCCATCTGCATCACGTTATCAGCCCGTTTACAGTCCCGTGTGCCAGTCATTGGACGTGCTGGTCGGATTTATGATACTCTCTGTGGTTCGCATTCGGCATTAGCAAGAGCATGGGCTTTGCTGCTGCACTTATTTATGGCAGACAGCAATGGCTTTGCCTGGCCCTCAGTAAAGGTCTCTCTGAGGATCTGGAGAAAGTATTCGACTTCTAGTTTTGTACATCCAGGCAGAAGAAACTGGTATTTTGACTGTCAGCGAAGGCGTATTTAGCTATCTGGGCACTTCCCCTTTGGTTAGCATCTTTAGCTGTTGTCGATAGCACTCTTTTCTTCCTGTCTTTTCTGATCGTTAAATGTGTATCTCCGCATTTTTTTCCTTGCTTTAGGTTTTTATGGCATGGAAGCATTTTATATTGCTTGTACTTATAGAGTCAGTGTTGAGGAGCTGGCTGAGGGATTTTTCTGCATCTCTTGATCTGTGATTTAAATCAATCGTAGATCAGGATGGACAAGTGAAATGCAGGTTGAATGAGGAATTTCTGCACACCACTGGTTTGTGGCAGGTAGGCAAAGGAGAGGCTGCGTACTGGTTCCAGAGCCACTTCACATATTAAAATGAAGTTTAGTTACTTAGCTGAAAGTTGTTATAAACCACATAATTTTAAATTTGAAAATCCTAGCTCCTGAGAGCCAATAACAAAAATCTAATGAGTGTGAAACTAAGAGAGAGAGGGAACGGTTTTTCAGTGGGCCTTTTGTATAATTACATCTTGAGTAACTGGAAGACGACCATCAGACTGCTCTGTTAATATCCACAGAACTTGTATTGGACAGTTCTTGGGTTTCTTTGTTTTGAAGCATTTAAAATAAGGGTGTCAATTAAACTTGCTGAGAGAGAAGTTGGGCATTGTGGCTGCTGCAGGAGGTGCTGGCAACAATCAGCTGTAATTGCTTTTCTGATTTGAGGAGCTAAGATTTTTAGATCCTTTTTTCTTTCTGGTTCTCTTGAGTTTTAAATTAAGCGCGTGTATTCTGAATAGGGTTCTTCCCAAGCAGCAAATACACCCATGGGGCTGGTATCCAGGGAGAGGGAGGGATGGCCAGCTGAGCTGCCTCAGGGCTGGAGGGACCTGCTCCGATGGAAGATGATGCTGAGTCTGGCTCATTGGCTTTCTGAAGTCAGTGGGAAGAACTGCAAGCACTTTCCCTTTTTTTCCATATGAAAAGCGTGTTTGTCACTTGCTCTGATACAGCCACCAGCCTGAGTCGCTTTCCTTGCGTGCACACACCCCATTTTTCATTTTTTAGCAGCATCAACACAGGAGGGCAGATCTCACCTGCCTTTCCTTGCTCCGAAAGTGCTGAGCAGCATCCCTGGTGCCGGGGAGCTGTGGCAGGGACACAGGCTTGCTCCTCAAGTTGTCACCTGTAACGGCAGCAGGGGATGCACAGCAGAACCCCCTTTTGCCTGCCATGTGGCAGTGTCAGAGCGGGGACATCTGTGAAGCTCAAGCTGTCGGAAAAGAGCAAGAGCAGAGTGAGAAGGGCAAATCTGAAGGAGGAGACCTGTCTCGTTCATATCTTGAGCAATCCAGCCACGCATTTGGTCTGCTTGGTTTTGAAGATGAAGCTCTTTTCTTTACTCATCTCTTTTCTTAAAGGCAGCATTTTATCCCTGGTTCTCAGCAATTACTTTCTGCTGCAGGGTACCGAGAAGGATTTCTGTGGAAGAGAGGACGTGACAATGGGCAGTTCTTAAGCCGAAAATTTGTGTTATCGGAGAGGGAAGGTGCACTGAAGTACTTCAACAAAAATGATGTGAGTACCTGGGATTGCTATATGTGGGCAAAGGATCACAACTTAAGAGCATCTTCAGACAAGTAATTCCTGGGCCACCGTTTTATTTATAGTTTTACATTTTTCATAAGCATTGAGTCCCTGATTGCTCCAGGACAAGGGCACCCAGTAGAGTTTGCCAGTGTTTTGAGTAGGGTTTGCTCTTGGTCCACCACCACTGTCGTGGTGAGACACCCTGACTGGCCATTTTGCACATTCCAGCTCTGTTGAATCAATAAGGCTTTTCTTAAACCACAAATGATGGAGTTTTTCTCAGCTCTGACTCTACATCATCCCGCTGACATGGGTTCTGTGTTTGTGGCTAACTTGTGATGAAGGTGTCACTACCTCACTGGGGGCTGAAACCTCATCTGCATGGCATGGTAATTAATCCAGAGGAAAAGCTCCTGTTTCAGCATCAAGCGGTGGAAGCATTTGTCCTTTTCCCCAGAGCATGTTTCATTTATTGTAAGTGAGAAATGCAGCTATTGCCATGAAAATTGCATTTGTGATGAAAGAACAGATGCTCTACTATTCTGCACCATGTAATGGAGGAAGCCAAGGTGTTTTCTCTGACCTTTGAGTTTCCCTTGAATATCACAGCTGAGAGCAGCCCAGACTGAGCTGCCAGATGGTTTTCTCGAGCAGTTGGTGCAATCGTGGTGTCATGATGAGCCACACCAAGCAGAGGAGGGGAACATCCATCTACACTTCTCCACACCCAGTGGGCAGCTTTGATAGCACTGTCTTCTCCTTAAGCGTGGTGTGGTATGGTGCAATTGCATCCCATGGACAGGAGAGAGCCAGTCATTACCGAGGGAGAAGTGAAAGTCCCATCAACCCCCATTCAGTTGCTATTGACTTCTCTGGTACTTTGAAACGGCTTTGCTTCATCATTCTTCATAGTCTTGGTGGGAACAATGCTGTCTAGACATGTCCTCGTTCCTGGGATTTCCCTGCCATGGTCACCCGTGATGGCTGTGTGACCACAGCAAGTCCCCAAGTTGCTGAAGAGGTGCTAGCTTCTCCACCAGCTCAGAGACTTCCTCATGATGTTGGGAACCACAGCACCACCTCACGACATTCTGCTGGTCCCAACCTGTGCCCTAAAACTGGTGTTACCAAGAGCCTAATCTTTATTTTTTGGCATGTTTTATTCATACTTGCTAGTTCATTTCTCAGTGCAGTCCTAAAAAGGTGGCAAACTTCTAGAGATGTTTTGTAGGAAGACGACCCATGCTCAAGTGACCGGCCACAGAGAGTGCGGGTGGGATTGCTGCCTGGGAGAGCCTGATCTAGGCTCACCATTGGGCTAAGCCGCCCAAGAGGTGAGGTATGCATTTGTCCCTCTGAGAAGAAAGTTCCCAGTTAGGAGTGCAAGGGAATGAGCAGAGTAAGAAGCCAATGGCTCATGTGAGAGGATGAGACTGGTGGGGACATGAGCATGGTGCCCCCTGCCAGCCTGGCACCCAGGGTTGAAGTTGACAAGGAATCCCCATTCTTGGGGATCCTCTATCTTCATGGGCAAGGATGAAATGGCGTGGGTGCTTGAGACGCAGAAAGCATCCTGGCCTGTTAGTTAGTCTGCGTGGGATCTCTTCTCGTCTGGATGGATGGTTTTCTTTCTGTGATAGTGTTCATCCTGGTGCAAATGCTGGTCACTTATCATTAGGTAAAGAGGCTGGAGGAGATCTAGGGTTCAGGAGACAGTTGAACAGAGACCAGTACAGGAGGCATGGTGAAGATGCTTGTCTTTATAGCACAACATCCTATCATGAGCCTTGGGCTGTCCATCTTGCTTCTGGGCTGAAAACTTTATCCCCTTAAACTCTGCTGAGTTTTGCAGGAGAGCAGAGCATTTCTCCAGGCTGGCAGAAAGCGTTCACTAGCACCTGAGCAAAGTCTCTGATATCTCATCACCAGGCAGTTATGTGAGCCGAGACTCGGTGTTTTAGCTAATGGCCTCAATCAAGAGGTTTTTTCTGACCAAGTGAACTGCTTTCTGGTTTGAAAGCCAATTTTCAGGTGTTTGCTCACTCAGCTGTGTTTTTCCAGGCAAAAGAACCCAAAGCAATTATGAAGATCGAACATCTAAATGCGACTTTCCAGCCTGCAAAAATTGGGAACCCACACGGACTGCAGATCACTTACTTGAAGGACAATAGCACAAGAAACATCTTTGTGTATCATGAAGATGGCAAGGTGAGAGCACAGAGGTAACAAGAAGGGTTGGGTTGTGGTCCTGGGGATTGATGCTGCTCAGAGCCAGCCTGTGGCACACCAGGCTCTAACAACTTGGAATTGTTGGGGGATGTGTGGAAGGGATGGGGTGATGGGATGCACAGCCAGCTTTGAGTGTGTTTGTCGTGTCCTTCGAAGACCACATCTTCTAAATAAGATGCAGATGAAAGGGATTGCTCTTCTTTCGCTTGCAACTAGACATAGGGGCAGAGGCATTTTTTAAGGCAGGCTTCTTGCTGTCTGGAGAAGGAGACGAGGTTAATAGAGTAATGAAAGGTGAGGGAACTCAATCTAAGGACTCTAGAATGGAGAGCAAACTGGATTGTAGGCGACCTGAGGAATTAATTGCTTCTTTGCCTACCCTGTACTTTGTAAGATGCAAATCTGCACATTGGTATTGAAATAAATCCCCTTGCTTCAGTGCCCTTTTGCTTCTGAAGGGAGGTGTGAAGAGGGCTGATGGGGCTGGGACAGAGGTTTGCAGAATGAGGACAGCAGGATGAGGAGGACAGAGCAGTGAGGGGGGTGTCAGAGGCTGTTAGAGGTGTCCTGGCCTGGGGACAACTGTGAAGAGCAGCAATTACCACCACACTGCCTCATGAGTCTTGTGTCCATAGACTCATGTTCATGCAGAGAGTTAGGCCTGGGTGAGTTTGCAGAGGATACCATCTCACAGCCTTATTTTTATCTTTCCTCCCTCAAATGCTTGGGGCTCCTCATAAAAAATCAGCAGCCTCAAAAGCAGAGCCTAAAGCTGTCATGTTCACATCGGTTCTACTTTCCTCTGGCCGTCACAGTGCTTTCAGCTTTTGATGTTACCTCCCATTCAGCTCCTGTCTGTCAGAGGGGCTTTCTGGGGGCAATCCCTCGTGGACTGTCTCAGCAGGGATTTGCAGGATTGTCTCGGTGCGCAACCCATTCCCAGCTGTTCACCCAGGTGAACAGTGGGAGCCAGACAGCCCTGCTAGGGGTGAGCAGGCTGTGCTCAGAGCAATCACTCCTCTCCAGGCTGTATAGGCAAATAATGCCACCAAAACTCAAGATATTCCTGACTTGTGGAGAAGTTAAGCTGACCTCACCTCTGCTGCTGCTCAGGCTGTGGGTGCAGTAGAGCCTGATGGTGCCCATCGTGCTGGCAGGGCTGCGCTGCAGAGCCTGGATGCTTAGTGTGCCAGGCTGGGTTAATTAGTGACATCGCCTGGTTTTGTCCACGCACAGAAATGTGCCTGTAATATACACACACACACGCACGCATATGGGAATATAAATGACGTGCGCGTAATAGATGAATGTGTGCCTGTGTCTGTGCTGCTGCACACAGAGAAAAGAAGTCTCTTTCTCTCCTCCTCCCGTGGATGTTTGTCTAGGCAAAGAAAGCCATGATGACTGCCTAAAGCTAGGCAGGTCTTGCTGCTCAGAAGGAAGCAGCACGGCGTGGTTGTGCCTGCGTGCTTTCTGCTCGCTGCTCACACAGTGATTTATTAGCTGGGCTGTGTGCCCCAGTTCAGCCTGCCCAGCATCTCACACACTGCAGCACCCTGGGGGCTTGCTCCACGTGGCTGCGGGTCCTGGGGTCCTGGTCAGGCAGGGCTGCTTCCAAATTTACCCTTCCCTTCATCCGCCCTGCCTGGTGGGGTATGCAAGTTCCACGGCACGGAGCAGGCACTGCTTGTCACCAGGTGCTGCTTTAGCAGAACAAAGCATCACTGAGTGGTTCTCGGGTACCTCTCTGGTCACATTTTAAACCAAAGTAAGAGGGAGAAGCTCTTTCCTGTGAAAGCTGAGTCCCACTGTCATGCCCACGTCTGTGGTTTGCTGGGCTTTGGTGCTCCACTTCACCCAGCTGTGAGGAACGGAGTCAGGGTTTTACTGTTATTTGAGGTTTGAGGTTCAAAATGCTGAGCTTTCTGCTGGGGGCTTGTGGAAGAAGCAGTCTCGCAGGTCTCACATGGTTGCTCCTGCCTTCGTGTTGGTGGTTTGGCAGGACACGCTCGGATGCCATCCGATAACACCCAGGCTGAACTTCTTTCAACTTCCCTGAAACTGGTCTGTACTTTTGGCTGAGTGAGGGCTGCAAGAAGGCGGCACCCCTGGGGTAAGCTCCCATCCTTTGGGACTGGAGGCAACCCTGGCACTCGCCCGCAGTCCCCCACTGCCTTTCGCTCCCTCCTGTCTGCCCCAGCAGTCCCAGGGTGTCCTCTTGTACCCCGGAGGTACTGCCTCTCCCCACTCCGAAGTGCTTTGGCCATTTTAAAGGATGTTGTTGTGATCCCTTGTGAGCATTTACCCACCAGCAGATGTACTGAGCCAGCCAGGGTGAAGCTGAGGCATGTTGGAGCTGGAGAACGACCCTTTGTGTGGGGTGACTCCTCTGTGCAGACTACCCTGTGTCCTGGAGGCACCTGCACTGGGCTGTCCCTCCTGCGGGCACAAGGCTGGAGCCAGCCTTCACCTGCCCCTAGATCTCCATCTGGGCGTGGGAGGCAGGAAAACTGCAGAAGTGGATTTTCTACTGCTCTGAGCTCCTGTCCGGGGCTGAAGCTCCCTCTGCAGGACTTCTGGAGGCCACGGCAGGAGCTGCTGGGAAAGCCGCGGTGTGCTGCTGCCATCCCTGGTGTCATCATCACCTTTAGGATGCTCAGAGGAGGGCTGGGCCTCCAGGAAAGGCCACCCTTTGGGATGCACACCAAGATCTTTGGATGTTCCCTGGACAAATTAGCAAAGTGTTCTTCGCCCAGTGCTCCTCCTTTCCTGAGCCACATCAGAAGCTTTCAGGATGGCAAGAGGTGGCATAAGGGCTTGATCAGCAGCAGCAGCAGGGCTCATTGCTTGAGCTCCAGGGATGGATGAGCAGGAGGTATGATGAGAAGAAGCTGTGGTTTTATCTGGGGTTGTCAGTTTGAGCTTGCCACAGCAACGTGGCTGGTTCTGGTGCAGGATGGGGACTGGAGAGACACCAAGGCATATGGAGGGGGAGTCTGCAGTTGCACTGCAGGCAAACCAGAAGGAACTTGAGAGCCTGGAAAAGCCATTTACAAAGGTGCGGACAGTAGTTCATTTTCTTTGCTTGCTCTGAGACATAAATCAGCGAAAGGAATCTCTGCCTGTGAGCTAATGAGATGACACCTTCCCATCTGAAGACACAGAGCATTTTAACATTGGTTTAATACATCAGATATAATCTCGTCGCTCTCTTTCTGGTATTGTTCATAATTAGACACACAGAAAGCTTTCAGCAACCGAGCGTTCTGGCTTCGCATATGAAGGTGTAGGTTTGTATAAAGAAAGGTGGTGATGTGCCTTCCTCCAGCGATCGATGATCAATACTCTGAGAAGCAATCAACTGCTAGAAGCCAACGAGGGTTTCAACCTCTGCGTTTCTGCAGGGTGAAACCCTATCTTGCATCACAACCAAGGAGGACACCCACATGTGTATATATATGTATAGAAATATGTATATAGCCATCCCAGATGGTGACTATATGAAATATCAACATTTTAACATTGCAGCTTATTGTCCATTACCTGCAGCCTGCTTTGGTCATTGCTAACTTCAGGAACCAGTTTCTCTCACTGATCCTCTTTGTGCTGCTATCTGGGATTAGCTGCTTAGGGTAGGAAAGCAAGTGGTAAGTAAGTAAAACCTCAGACAATTAGGTCAGAAATTTCCAAAACATCATATGTATCCTATTATGGTTTTGGTTTGGGTTTTTTCCCTTTCAACTTGAAGTAGATTAACAAACCCAAGTGTTTCAACCTCTAGAGGGTGGCAGTTTGCTACGTTAAGACCTTGTTTGAGATAGCCCCAATTCAACTCCTTAAATAGATTTCGGAATGTACACATAAGAGCCTTTTATTCCCTCAATAATTTTTAAAATATAAAGAAGTTTAAATCTTACTGAAGGCCGACTTCTACTTCGATAGAATCTTCCCTACGCTGCAGAGCTTCACCTGAAAGGGCCGACAGTGTTTATTTTAGGATCAAGTTTGGCTCATTGAACCTGTCGCTGATGTGTAAAGCTTCCCGTGCGTTAACGATAGCTGGATGGTTCAGCATCTGTCTCCCCACAGCTCAGCATCCCGTGTAGGCAGCTGTTACTTCTCACTTCTATCATTTGCCTGTACCTTCAGACCATGAGGCGATATTTGAGAGCTCCCTGGGTGGATCACTTAAAATTAATGTGGCATTTCTTAGTGAAGCCTTCAAAAAGGCGTCCTGCACAGCACAAGCTCTGAGTGTCTCACCAGAGACAAATGAATGAGTTGGAAAACAAAGAAGTTATAAACCGATTATTTTGTAGGAGAGAAAAAAAAAACCAACACCGAGAGAGATTTTTGCCAAGGAAAGGAGAGGTGCCAAAGTTTCTAGGAATTGAGCTGGGACTTCAATATCACTGTGCTTGTCCCTAGAGGACTCACAGATCTGACTGATAGACTGGAGCACAAAGATAAGAGATATTTAGCTGCTCTGTTGGCAAAATATTGAAGCGTGTTGCTAGAATTTGGGTGGGATTCAGGTGTTCCTCGTGTCCTGCCTGCAGCTGGCTTGTGGCTGCTGGAGGGCCTGGGTGGGCAAGGGGTGGCGGGTAGGCTGCAGAGGTGTTGGGGCTACCTTTACACAAACCAAGCAGGGTTTAGAGGGTCAAGCTCAGTACTAGGCTCAGTATCTCAAGTGCTGCTGGTTTTGCTTAAATCCTTCCCCCTGTGGAAAGCCCCTTGGTACTCACCGGGAGCTGCGCAGCTCCGTGCACGTCTTGCAGCCTGGGACAGCAACTGGATGTTCTTCATCCTTCACTCATTTACTGCTCTCTATTATGACTGCATTTTATTTTTTTCAGGACTGCTGTTAAACTGCACTCTGTCACAAAGTGATGGGAGAGATGAAACGCAGCAGGGTGACGTTATTTTATGTGCAGACTATGGTACTTACTGTGCTTTTCTTTCTCATTATTAGGAAATAGTGGATTGGTTCAATGCCATCCGGGCTGCACGTTTTCATTACTTACAAGTGGCGTTCCCTGGAGCCAGCGACATTGATGTGAGTTTTCCTGCAGTTATTTTGGTGG
>WEIS01080133.1:0-17939 GCA_013389965.1 Todus mexicanus
CATAAAATTATTTTCTTTCCATAATGAGTTAAGGCAGTGAGCACAGTTGTTGTGTACTTGCTATGTCATGGCAAACATTAAGCAAACTTATAGGGAGACTCTTTAAAATTCAAAGACTTATTCATAGGTGATAAAGACAAAATGGATCTTTATTATCATTTATTCTGTCTTCCTCCATTATACTGGCTATTGAGTTCACCATTGTATTTTCCCCAAGTACAGAACAATCTAGTCTTACTCAGCAGCATATCTGGACAAAACACAAAGCTGGGGTGCTTGAGATTGCTTGAAAAAAAATTTATGATTGCTTTGCTGTTTTTCCATATTGGTCTTCTAGAAAGTGTTACTTTTAACCAGTGAATCCCCAAACACTTTAAAGAAAATATGAGGAATATTGAGATGAATATCTGCCTTGTCAGTCACTCAACAGGCCAAAAACAAGGTCAGGAGAATCACGGAATCGCAGAATGTTAGAGTCTGGAAGGGACCTCGAAAGATCATCTAGTCCAATCTCCCCGCCGGTGCAGGATCAGCTAGATCAAGTTGTACATGAATGCGTTTAGCCAGGTTTTAAATGTCTTCAGAGAAGGAGACTCCACAACCCCCCTGGCAGCCTGTTCCAGTGCTGTGTCACACTCACTGTAACGAAGCTTTTTCTAATATTTAAGTGGAAGTTTCGATATTCCAACTTACACCCATTGCCCTTTGTCCTATCATTGGATGCCATCGAGAAGAGTCTAGCTCCATCCCCCCGACACTCCCTTTACGTATTTGTAAACATTAAGGAGGTCGCCCCTCAGTCTCCTTTTGTCCAAGCTAAACAGTTCTGCTGTTCTGCTGCGTTGAATAACGTGTTGTCTGACATTTTCCACGTTCTCAATACGACTTGATGGAGGCTGTCCACACAGCTGGGTGCTGCAAGCTTGAGCTCTTTGGTCAGCCATCTGAGCTGTCTGGGGCTTGGTTCTCTCTGTAGTCATGCTCATTTTTGCTACTGCAAACGGATCTTTCAAAAAGCCCTCTTGAAAAAAATAATAAATTCTGTTTATCCAGAAACCTGATTGATAGACACAGAAAAACACTGGAGTTTTTTTAAACTTTGTGAGAAGCACTCTTGAGCATGCATCCCAACCTTCATGTCCTGGTAATGGTTTTCTCCTCATGTAATACAGTGAACTGAATGAAAGATAAAGCAGCATGAATATGTCTGTCTCTGGTAATGTTTAATGTCTCTCTTGTGCCTTGGTTAGCTGTCGGTCTTTTGACAGGTATATGGGGCTGTATGTTTCTGGAGGCTGTCATTTGGTGGTTTTCATGGTATCAAGAGACAAGATCTTTTTACAGGCACAGTGTTCAAAGCGTAGACATTTTTCAGAAGCTGGATAGGACCAAGCTGTCTACTTATCTTTCCAGCTGCACTTTTATGTGCAGGAGCAAAAAGCACAAGAGGTGTTGACATACAAGATTTGGTTGCGTGAGAGAGAACATGGGGAGGGAAAGAGGCTAATGTCATCTCAGAAGTCTTCAAAATGCCATTCACTTGTTGCCACATCTGAAGCACTAGTACTAGAACAAACTTTGAGATTATTAGTGGGTGCATAATTAAGACCAAGAGTCCTCATTTGTCCACAGGAGGTGTTCGTTGCAGACCAGGAATGAAGCGGAAGTGCCTTTGCTCTGTCTCTGTTGCAATGTTTACCCTGGTAACAACATAGTTAATTCTGTTTACTTGTCTCAGTTGAGGGTTCCCACGAGAGGGTGTGATGAGGTTGTGTTTGAAATGATTTTACTAATTACTTTTTCAAGGTGTGAAGTAAATGAAGAAGATGATACCAGGACATTGTTATTTACATGGGGCAGAGACTCCCTCTTTAAGCAGTTGCACCAATTTCCACAGCAGAACTTGAGGAGCACAGTTCACTTCACTCAACGGAAAGGCAGTGGAATTTTCACCTACGTTGATTGACTGTGCTTTTTGGCTTTGCATGAAGCCTGCTTTCATAAAGGGTAAGTCTTCCCCCTTTGCCAAGATGGCATGATGAATTTAAAAACAACCATTTCAGGACACCTCAGAAATTCATCCAACCCACCAATCTGACATTAGCAATGGCTAATATCAGATGTGAAGAGCAGAAGAATAGGGTAAACTTCTAATGATTTTTTTTTCTTCTGAATGCTCTCCAGCAGTTTGTGGTTCGGGGATTTCGAAATCTAGAGACAGTGTCTTTGTCTTTATGTGTTGGTCAATATTAAGCAAATCAGACAGGAACAAGTGGCTGAGATGGAAAAAGCATATTGTAATTTAAAAAAAGTATTTAATATTTGTTCTTTAAGAGTAAGACCACTGAGAAACCAGTTACTGAACCCAAGTTTTAATCCCTGAATAGATTTATACCAGAGCTCTATATGTCAAAAAAAAAATCTTGTTTGGTATGGAATAAATATGTAACACTTCATATTAGTATTATGCATATATTACTTGAGACAAAAGAGCTTCTTCACATCTGCTAAAAACCTGTTTTGCAACAAGCAAACAAAACCATTACGCTACCGCAAATCCTTGCAGGGGAGCTAGTAGGTCTTTTTGCATAGAGACAAGACAATCCCAAGTGTTAAAACATCAGGTTTTGTTTCCTTATTACCAGTTAACAACAGGAACAAACTTGAATATTGATTCACTGTCTTCTCAACTCTTAGTCAAAGCCATCAAAAGTCGGTAATAAAGGATGCATGCTCTCAAAACCCAGTGTTTTCTAAATGAAAAGTGCTCACAAAGGGAAACACAGGTAGAAGAGAGTATTAACCCTTCTCATCAGTAGCACTGTGCCGCATGACGCTGAGTGAAAAGGAAAATTTATCTATCAGATTTAATCCCTCCTGCATTTCCTAAATTCCCAGTTTGCCAAGCTGTATTCCCAGGATCAAGCTTATACCCTGCAGAAATAATGACTGCTTGTCTTTTTACTCTGCTTTCATTTTACTCTGTGATTTTCATATATCACATGGACAATGACTAGAAGTTGCCAAATAGTGTCAAGCTGGTTTAGACTTGATGCTCCTCATACTGTGATCTACTCCTTTAGACATAAAACAAGTTTCCACAACTTAGATAACACCGTGGTGAAAGTATCCTTGTTTCCTCCAGCTTTTCCCACTCCTGCAGGACTGCTGGGTTGTGGACATTGTTCTTCAAATGGCAAACCCCACAGCCTCAATTAAATCTGTTCTGTTCTCCACTTAGGTTTCCTAATTAGGGGCCAAAATGCTGCTGAGTGTGGAGCTGGACAAACAGAACAACATGCTGTCTTTCGCCATAGTGCTAAGTACCAACCTCAACAACACGTAGGCAGCTCCTAGACAAGGAAGCCGTGATTTAAGAAGTGATTTAACTCTTTTTCTTAACAGATGAAGTTTTATCAAGTTTTGAACGCTTCAAGGTATGAATGATTTTTAGGAATGGATGTGGAAGAGGGAGGCTTAGATGTTTGTTACTGTTCTGGGTAGTCCAGGAGGAAATGCAGAATATCTTGTTTGAGCATCCAGCTCCAAGGTGGGCAGCACAGGCTGGCCAGAGTACAAGCTGACTCATTTTTAATATGGCACAGGAGGGGATGGCAATTCAGAGAAAGGTGATATAGCAAGAGCCATCCTAGAAAAATTGTCCTTCAACATTGACGCAGGATGTATATAGCACAAGATGTGAGATATGGGAGTTTTACCTTGGGAGAAGAGAGAAGCGTTCTTCTATCCAAGAGATTGCTGAGACTGACAAAATAGGTCCTAAAGAGAAAGGTCTGAGCAGACAGACGAAGTTACTGGCCGGATGAGTGTACTAATGTATTCTGGGCTGTCCCCCATTTGGGATCGGCTGGTCTGAGGACATTGTTTGGATATCAGAGCACTGCTGTAGCATTAAGATAAAATGCAGTCTAGCACGTTGTGACAGCTCCCTTAGAATGTGGACTTGCATCCATGCATTCATTAGTTTGAAATTACACAAGGCTATTTAAGTGGATTTCTTCTATTTTGAGGAAGTTTGCCTAAGTCTGTTGTGCAATTAAGACCAGCAATGTCTTGTGTGTGGAGGAAAGGAACCTTCCAGAGCTCCCAGACAAACTCCTGTACGACAGACTGCAGGGAGGGCTGGCTCTCCAGGAATAAATTCTGTCATTCAAGGCTATACAAAGAGCTCGAGCCTCTTCCTGAATATGAAATGCAGCCAGCTTTCGGAATAATTCATTCTCAGTTGTCTAAGATTAATAAAAGGCTGGGATTCTCCAGGTACACTGCCTCAGAAGTTCATACTGGCTCCTACAAGGCGAATTAATGCAGGTAGGAGGAAGCTGAGACTGGGGCTGCTCCTGAGCTCACACAACATCCTCAGAGAAAGGACCAAGTGGAGGGGTGCTGCATCTCAGCTTGTCCCCAGGGCTTCTCCACTCCAGCTCAGCGTCACCGTCCTGCAAAAGCATTTGGATACCCTTGTATTTGCTTTTGTGGGTCCCTACACCAGAGATGAGAAGCTCCCACAAGTGCTATGGTGCAGGCAGGAAGGCGGCAGCATGGCACCAGCACTGAACAAGGGCTAGCGAGCCTGTGGGACTTCAGGTGTTTATATGCAACTGCCTTGAACTACCATTCCTGAAAAATGGACAAACAGCCCACCTGCTGTTGGATGGATGTGTCACTGGGTGATGATCCCAAGCTGGCCTTTGAAGTGGTGGGGACCTATTGGCACAATCTCCTTGCCTGGGCCTACATGCCCTGTCATATCTCTGCCAGCTCTGTGCCTCCCAGCCGGCTTTGTGTGACCAAGATTAAGTAGTGAGACCTGGTTGCATTGATCTCAGGGTGGTGGAGGAGCACAGGGTGCCCAAAGTGTCCCCATCACTGATGAGCCCCTTTCAGACCCTGGTGGCCTGATGTAAAGTGAAGACCTGCTGCCTCTCATGTAGACTTTGTACTGGGTTTTTTTTGTGTTTCACCCACTTTTTTGTGGTTCACAAGTAAAAATAATTTCCAGCAGGAGGTATGTGCTATGATTAGTGTGGTGCCCATCTCCACTTTTCTTGCAAGGTAGGTAGTTACCAGCTTCTTGGCAGAACTTCCCCTCTAACATTAGGTTGTTTAGGAGAAACCAGGACAACCTGTCTGCTCATTTCACACACCACTTAAATCCCCAAATACATGTCCTGACTCAAGTTTACAGTAAAGTGAGAATCAGTTTACTTTAAAGCCATCCAAACAGAGCATGATTTAATATTGCTTAGCTAACTATTACTGCATCCACCGACGATTGTCAGCTGGCAGGGGGTGAAGGATCTTTGTGAGTATGGAGCAAGCTGGCTAAAAAGGAAAGCTGCTTCACACGGCAAGAATCTCCATATTGGGTTAAAAAAATGCGGAAAAAATGAAAAAAAAAAAAAAAAAAAGAAATCCCAAGCCCCTTTCCTCCCACCAGACTGTGTGCATATCAAAATGAACAACACAGTGTCATTTGTAAAAACCCAGACATAACTCCTGAATGTTTTCCCTGGCTTTGTTTTTATTCCTGCAATAGCAGCATAGGAAATAGGAAATACTAGCATAGAAAGACTCAAAATGTAAGTCTGAAAAGACACAAAAAGCAAACTCAAGCCCATGTGAATGGCTCTGTCACTATGCTTCAGTATTTTATTGTTCAATGTATAGAAATGTATAGAAATGTATAGAAATGTATAGAAATAATGATGATCATTTATCACTTATTGATAAAATTACTTTATTACCAGGTGCTGGTATAGGAGTTCTATAACCAAAATTCTACTGAAAGAACAGTATTTTATTGCTGAATTCAAAACCCAAGAAAAAATAGTCCAAGAAACATTTATGACCACATTTTAGCCTGTGACAAATTGCAATGGAATACTGTTTGGACAGTCCTTGGTATTAACCAGATGTGGGATTCAGGCATCTCCATCGTACAAGAAAATGACTCACATATTCCTCTTTCATCCTAAGGGACAGATGAAAAACTGATTGTAGGCTCTCTCCCCGCGATCCTTTCATGCTGTTTGGCCCATCCTCTACTCAAGCTGGGTTGAAGGAGAAAATGCTTGTGTCTAAGAGATTAAATGTGTTCAGCCTGTAATCATCAGTTAGGCTGCAGCACTGTGCTAAATATGCGGTATATCCCAACCCACAGGCATGATTACAGAGCAAACCCGTGAGTTTTTACTCCATCCCATTTTTACACTGGTTTTGCAGGCTTCCTTAAACATGTGGCATTGGAGGCTGCTCTAGCAAATTGCTTTTTCTTTAATCTAGATTCTGTTTCAAAAATACGCTCTCTTCTCATGGACCTTAAATCTAGTTGAAGTTTGGCCCAATGAAATAATGTTTATATTACAGGATAAATGCTGATGAGACTCAAAGCCAAATATAACTGCAGTCAATACAGACCCAGAGAGATTGTTTTCAGGCTCATGCCAACAACTTGTCATTAATTTCTTTGTTGTGGTGCAAGCTCATTTCTGAACATGTTCCCCATTAGCTCTGTGAGCATCTAGCACAGTCCCTGGCGTGCTCTGCAGCACAAATCCATCCTCGCTTCTACAGAGCTGTCTCAAAAGGCAATACCAGTCTCACTGCAAAGCCCTAAAAAGCTTTCTTCTTTACCTCCAAACTAGAAAATGCTTGGTTTTTAACTGCTCTGAGGAGGCATTTGGGACCAGCAAAGATTAGTGTCATTTGTCCTCCTGGTCGATTTTATAGTAACATGACTAGAAACAGACTATGTAAGTGTAATAGAGTGTTATGCTGACAATTAAAAAGATGCCTCTGGGTAAAACTGATTAGTTCCCCTATCTTGATTCAAGTACAAGCAGAAAGTCTTGGAAAGCTGCATGTCTCAAACAGGTTTTGTTGCTGAAAACACTGAGTTTCCTGGAAAAGCCAGGGAGGATCTGGTTTGTTTACACAATTCTTCTCTTGGAAGTGGTAATACATCTAAACTGAAACTGTTCGGCAGCAAGCACAGATTCCAAGAGAGATACCTTGTCCTGGTTTGGGTTAGGACAGAGCAATTCTGTTCAATGATTTTACTTTTCAGCTCAGTCTCTTCTAACTAATTGCACTTTCTGAAGTTAGCAGCATGTTTTTGCAGACAGTCTGTGCTTCTAGCAGGGATAATATTCCGTGTTTAGCTTTAGTACCAAGGATTGGTGTGCAGACCAAGGTCACTGCTGGACCCTGTGCACCTCACTGGGGGGTGCAGTGAGTAAGGACCACACCTGCAGGGAGGACCCTGACCCCAAACAGTGATAGACCTCCTATTTTAATTTTCTGCAAAGTTTGAAATCATCAAAGCATTTTCTTCTGTAATTTTGTTGCTTCCATTTTTTTAAAGTAATCCAGTAAAAACATAAGTAAAAGATGAGCATAGAAATCCAGAGCTTAAGATGAGCATCCAGAAAATTGTAGCTGATCTGTAGCACTTTCCTCCTCTGTAGATTTCTGGATGAGGGCACCTTTCTAATCTGGATCCCAAAGCCTTCAAAGACACAAAGTTTAATCTGCACCCAACTTTAATTTTCATGTCTTTTGTCAGTGTGGACTTCCTAAATCTACAGTGTGCCAGGTTTTCCACATTATAAGGTTTTACCTCCTTTTAGTTTCCTTTGGTTTTGTGTCTATATAGCTCAGAAGTATGAATGAGCATATTTCAGTCTCTCGTTGCTCTGCTCCCTGACTTTTCTCTGGCTTCTGTCCATTACAGGGAAGCTAAGAGGCTCAGATACGATTTGACTTTATGGGAAATGGTGGTGAGTTTTCAGAAGCAAGTGAGACGGGACAAAAGAACATGGAGGAGGAAACACATTTCCTCCTCTTGTATATTTTTCCCTTGATTTAATCATTCTAAGCACCCTATAGATATAAAATCTGAGCATGGCCATCTTATCTGCTCATGTATAAAGTTTCAGAGCTTCTACTCAGCATAAACAAACTGAAGAATGTGTACTTTCCTAGAATATATTAGTTCCTATTTTCTCGAGCATTTCCTATCCTCCTGAATCAAACTGAGGTGATTCAGATTCATGGCCATGAAAATCTCTAAGCCTGGAACCTGGCATGTCCAACAGGCAGGGAGCATAATGGCTGATGCCTTGTCTGGTGACAAAGGTACAGGGAAAGATCATCTCAGATTGCCAAGAAAACTCTTCAGTGTTGTAATTCTCAAGTATAACCATATTTCCTTTACAGTACTGTATGTCTAGACTAGGTTCATAGAATACCAGGTCAGAAGGGGCCTCAGGGATTATCTGATCCAACCTTCTTAGTTCATTGAAGTTAGCTTTAAATTGATGCATGATTAGAACCACCATTTAAAATCAGTAGTGAGGAAAAAGAAAGGTAATCCCTATTTTTAGGAAACTGTTACAGTGTACTGTGCTGATTTGATTTATAATAATGGAAAATAATGTCTCTGTTCCTCTATAACATAATTATCCATTCTTATAATCACAGAAATCTGTTTGGACCTAAATAAAGAAGGAGATAAAGTAATTAGTGTATGATCTCAGTATGCATGGTTCAGGAGTCACATTCTTTTCTCCTAAAGACTCCATCAATACCAGCTTCTAAACACTTAATGTAGCTGTTAGAGGATCATCCAGATTTGGAGCCTAAGGTAGCTTTAATCTGACTGAAAATGATGTTGTATAGAGCTTCTAGTGCTGTTACTTTCTGCACTACATTTTTCTCTCTTACTTAGAGCCACGGCTCTGCCTTAAGTCATATCACCTTATGCTGTGATCAGATTTCACAAGTTTAATAGTCGCAGCAGATCTGGGCACAGATGGGAGTCCTTAAGACTACATCTAGTGCTGCAGGCAAAGGCATCTGAGTCTGAGCTAGATGGTTACACTTCTTCTTGGGCATCTGTTTACATGGAGGAAACACAGCTGCAATAAGAAGGGTACAAGGAATACTCCCTCTTTTTTCTGTCCTTCTAATTCCCTTTTATGTTTGTAGCTGGTCCCTCTTCCTCATAGACAAGAACTGTTGGTTTGAATCTCTTCAGATTTACGGCCAAAAGTAAGAAATTTTTTACAAGTGGTGGTGAAACACTGGCCAAGGTTGCCCAGAGAGGTGTTTCCTGGAAACATTCAAGGTGAGATTGGACGGGGTTCTGAGCAACCTGCTCTAGCTGAAGATGTTGCTGCTCACCGCAAGCACATGGACTAGAGGACCTTTAAAGGTCCCTTCCGATTCTATAATCCTATAAAAGAACCAGAGGAATGGGCTGAAAGAAGAGAGATTAGTATGAGTGCAGCTGGCACCTGTCAGCGCTGCAACACAACAGCAGGAGCAACAGCAGCTCCACTCTCTCTCTCTGGCAGGGGAGGTTGTCCTTCTGTCCTCCCCATGTTTTGTGAATGGAAACCTGCCTGCAATGCCTCCTCAGAAATGCTAAGGCATGTATCTCCCTCCCTGCTGGTGTTTCTGGATGGCTCACCACAAGCTTTTTGATGAAGAGACACACAAATTTCACTACTAATGCAAAACTAGTTGCTAATGATGTTATTATTCTTCATTATGGTGATCTTAGTTAAGGACACAAATGTGTCCTTCTTTACAGTGTCAGGTTTTTGAGGCTCCTTCGATGCCTAAGGCCTACAGAAGATGATAGTTCTCATCCTTCTGATTTTATTAAAGAAATATTTTATTTCTGGTTTTATTAAAGAAACTTAATTATATAGACTCTGGGCAATTGCTGGCTCTATTCAGAAAGTGGCAGCCACAATGAGTGTTAATGAGAATGATGCTCGGTTTTTTCTTTCTTCCTCATAAAACTAGTCCTATTGCCTCTAGGTCCCAACTGCATAAGCTTTAGGATGTATCTTTATATCTTCCAGTCTGCTTTAGCGTTGTCTTGAACTGAGCGTTCGACAACAGCCTTTAATTTGGCAAGAAGTTGCTGCAGACTGTAATTAAGGCAGCCATGTGGGGTGTTTTTTTTAAAAAAGAAGTAGCAATCAACTAACAGCAGTATCTTTTTAAAGAACAGGAGACCTCCTCCTTAAGTTGTTTTGAAAGGATATCTTTAATTAGGACACCTCACAGAGTTTTGGGGGGCTTTTTCCCCCTCAAGAAAATAGCCTCTCTTTTAAATATATATGAGGTATTCTAAAGATATTCTGATTGAAGGTGACTTCTTGACGAGTCTTTACTAAAGTAACAATAACAAAATTGTGAAGTGTTTTGGTTATAGCTGGGTTCAATTTTCGTTCTGAAGGGAAAAAGGCTTTTGATTATTTCTTAAATAATTGCTCGTGATAACATAAACCCCTTTGTAATGTTTAGTTAGAAATAGTTTATATATAAATAGAGTCATTTAATATCAAGAGTAACCTGATCATGTATTTTGAGCATGCCCTACTAAAGGATCAAAAGGTTCTCATTTCAATAGATAGCTGTCTACAAAACAATTTCAACTGTAATTGAAGTTACTTTGTAATACTCAACCAGTCTCTTTACCACTTCAAGAACTGCTAAGAAAGAGAGGCAATATCTCTGACAAATGAAGCTGAAGCAACTCATAAAATATGAATTTAAATGGGCTGTTTAAAAATAAAAATAGATTCCCTTATTTTTTTTAGAAAAATCTTTTAAACATGAACTAAATTAGGAAATAGTCAGCTCTAAAGAGGTCCTGAGAGTAGCAGTAACTGCATCAATGGATTTCAAGCCACAGAGGAGGTCAATATTGTGATTCTTGTTTTACAGAGAGGAAAATTAAAGTGTGGAGGAGAGGGGAGAGATACCTCAGATTGCTTCGGTGACCAGCAGGAGACCCAGGAGCAGGCACTAGGCCTCCCATGTCCCAGTCCAGACTCCCTTTCCCTCACCTGTGCTAGTACAAAGATGTAAAGCTTAGAAACCATGATGCTTTACAGGCGTCACTGCCCAACAACAATGATGGTGCTGCTGAAGTCATCCCAGCCAAGGTAAGAACAAATGACCAAGTTCTCACTGAGTCAATACGAAGATTTTTGTACATCAGGGAGGATTATCAGGGATTCTGACACATAGAAAGAGGTTGTATAGCAATCTAAAAAAATGGATTGTATTTCATGTTGCTAGGATGGTTTCTGGGTGTAGAACAAGAGATTTATGATGTAGAAACGAATATCTAGGCAAAATTTTCAGATTTATTTTATCTATGCTTCTTCACAACATTGCAATCTCTATTTCTGCAACTTGTGCTAAAAATCACAAGGGGTTTTTTTTATAACATTTCTCTTTGCGGGGTTCTAAATTGCGATCTACATTGTTATGAGTGCCAGATAAAAATAAAAATTCAAAAATATGCTTCAAAAGGGATTTCTGGTCTTCTGGAATACAGGTTTAAAACCTTCAAGCTTCAGCTATCTTCAGGATTATATAAATTTTATATCTCTGAGGAGACTTCTGGTCAGCACCTTAATGCTTGCAGTGCACTGCATTAGGGATTATGAACTCCCAGTTGTGTTGCACTAAATTGCTTGTGCCTTGATTTAACAGAGGAAAAAAAGCTTTGACATTGAACCAGCTACTTTTGACGTAGACATAATAGTTCATGTCAGCCAGCTGAGAGCCATTGTGTTGGAAAAATAGAAAATGAGATGGTTTAGATGTGAAAGGAAAGGGTTGGAGAAAATTAGGCACGGCAATTATGATATATGTATTTTTAATTAAATTTCTTGGAGTTTAAATGTCATTCAGAGAGAGGAGAATTCCCAAGGCTAACAATTATTTTACACAGTTTATAATATCTGTAAAGTACTGCTACCTTTCATTAAGCCACTGCAAAAAAAAATTTAAAAAAAATCTTTGAACATCACATGGGAAGATTTATAGTACTGGAAAAGTTTGCAAGAATGACAATGTTGACATCCAAACTCCAATTTCAGCAATGTTTGCTATTTATCTAATCTTTTTGCTTTAATCTCTGAAAAATGAAATTAACTGAAAACCTCTGATTTTTTGTTGCTATGCAAGCTAATTCTAGGTCCAAAAAAAAAATCTGTGATGAATATGCCTGAAGGATCATAGAAATTGCTCTATTTGGCACTTGCATCAGTACAGGATGTGCTTTGTACTGTATATACAAAAGTGCTACTGGTCTATCATCATCATCCTAGTGTTTTTGTTTGTATTTAATTTCTCCTTGATATGTGTGGAACACAACCTTCTCATAGCAATATTCAGTCAGCCTGTTAAAGAAAAGCCCAAGGATATATTTCTATGAAGCAAAGTCTCTGAAAACCAAGGGACAACATAAAAAGTACCCCCACAGGAACATCTCCTCTAGAAGATTCTGCTATTGAAAAGATGTAATTATCTAATCACTTCCATCCTGGCATGAAGCATACAATTAGCTGACATCTTCCCCTCTCTTAGAAGGGAACAAAATGGTGCATGGATTCAATTAGAAAATTATTTAATACAGATATTGTTAGAGTTCAAGTGCAAGGAGAAACCTGAAGAATTCAGATATTTCTTTTCAGTATTGTGGCACATAAAACAGTCACGTGAGCTGTATCTTTTTACTTTGCTCAAAACAAGAACTCTAGGAACATAGGTAGGCAAAACATGAATCAAGAAAAGGATTGTGTAAATAAGCTGGAAGTCAATGCCAAGCAGAATACATTTAAAATAATAAGGTTAGGAATGACTCTTGTTCACCTCTGAACTTGAAGTTTTCATTAACGTGGCCAAGAAAAACTATCTGAGCAAGTTCCGTGACCTCTTTAGCAATAGTCATTAGACAGTATCATTTATATCACTATGAAATGAATTAGAACAGCTCACCAAAATGTGAGAGGGCCACAATCAGTTTAAAAAGCTTATAGTATATTTGGTATGTAATTGTTTGTTAAATTTATATAATTAATATCAACTTCAGATACATAGCAACTGTGACTCTGGCCAGTACCAGTTTATAAATTAGCTGTAGTGAGGTTTAAATGAGTGGAAAAAACCTATTAAGAATGTGGAATCTTCC
Source organism: Todus mexicanus (assembly GCA_013389965.1). Classification (NCBI taxonomy): domain Eukaryota; kingdom Metazoa; phylum Chordata; class Aves; order Coraciiformes; family Todidae; genus Todus; species Todus mexicanus. The sequence goes on from WEIS01080133.1 coordinate 13,028, forward strand.
AGAGAATAATACCACCAGCCTTTAGCTTCTTCCTTGGCTTCCTCAGATCTGAAGCAGATCTTTTGCTAAGTGAATTCATGAAATTAAAAGAGAACTGCAAGAAAAAAAAAGCTTTTTCAAAGTTATTTATATATATATCTGTGATATATAAAAAGATGAAGAAAAAAACCCCTCAGTACACTTTGCAAAACAGATGCAGCTGTAGTAAGATCATATTTGCATATGGAGGTACAACTAGTTAAAATGCCAGCTACACAGTTCACTTTCATAACTGAGCATTCATAGCACTGGAATTTGTCCACAGCAAATCCATATCTGTGATGTGGAGTCAATGGTGTAGCCTGTAAGAATATTTTTTCCACATTCACACTTATTTTTCCAGCACATGAGCTCTGAAGCTGGTTCCAATTTTCCTGGCTGTGTGCATCAAGTATTATTCCCAGCCGATATTCTCTCTCTAAACGGCTGGCTCCGTTTGGGGTTGCCGTGTGGCAGCAAGACCCATGTGGTCTTTGGTAGCAGCACACGGCTGCAGGCATCGGTTTCTCAGCCAAGTGGAGTACAACAGTCAGACCGCTTTGGAAAATGCCAGTTATATCAATGCAAACAGTACAGATACGGAGACTTACACTTAAATATGGACATATATCTAAGGTTTTAGGTTAGAAAAGGAATTGAGCTTATTCTCCAAGGAAGCTTGTGTCAACATGTGCAGCTTGGAAGACTTGGGGCACCAGCCTGGCAGCGCTGAGTGCTACATGTTTACAGTGTTAACTGTAGGATTTCTGCTGGCATTTTATTGATTCACGAGAAGAAAACTGCCTCTAGCTTTGAAGATGGGCTTTCATTAACCCAGAACTTCTAAGAACTTGTTTCTAAACCAGCAAACATAGTTTACTGGGTTAGGTCACGGGATTTCTGTAAACACTACGCAGGTACAATGCTACCTGTTGTGTTGTGGGTTTAAAACAGAGCTTGTCTTGTTGTAATTCCTAATTATTCTTTGCTAGTACCTAGAATCTCTACTTATTGTAACGCGCAGAGCATCTTAAGAAAGGTAGAGGAATATTAAGAAGAATACAATTTTATGACCGCTGTAGAAATAGTTGATTCCCATATACCTTTATGCCTTGCAAAGCAAGTAACTGGATCCTGGCTGCAGAACGTAATTACATTGCTTGTTGCCTTGTTGGGCATTAGTAGGATTCCTTCCATCTGTCTAGTATTTCCCATCCAAGAATACTATCACGTTTTATTACAGCCATTTAAAAATCCCTGGTGCTTTTCCAGGCTTATTCAGCTTGTGATAATACAGAATTTCACCTAAAATATTTTAAAGGAAAACTAAGCGTTATACGGCAGATAAGGATAGTGGTATTCCTGCCAATGTTTCTACTTTTGCTGGCATAAAATAGTTTTGGGTTGATTTAAATATGACAAATATTTTTGTTATTATTTTCTCAGAATGAGTAGTGAAAACGCTTTTCAGGGAAGCTTTTCACAAAATAAAAAAATTAAATAATTCATGTTCTCTCACAATAATTATCTATTAAATTAGCATGCTGGTTTGGTCAGAACTGCAAATGGTTTCAAGTATTTTTGCAAAAAACTTGAAGACATGTTTTTTGCAAGCATTTGTGCATAATTTTCATTATCCAATGTAAAAAGAGAAAGTCCTAAGCCTATAGATGCCTTTGTTACTCTGTAGGAGATATGACTCCTTAAAAAAAACCCCTCATAGACTCTCTATTTTTTCTTCTTTGAGATAAACCATTTCAAAATTTGCGCTTGACGTCCCATTACCAAGTCATTTCAGGCTCAGATGCCTTTTGTCACAATACACCTCCTTACTTTTAAAGTTATATCTCAGCTGAGAGAAAGAAGCAAAATACACTCACTGTGGATTTCTACCTTACCTGCACAAAAATTGGCAAATATCCACAGACCTAAGGAGTAGACATCATATCAAATTATTGAATTACAGTCAGCTGACAAAATCTCAAGAACTGGCAAGACAGCATCATCTTCTTCTCTGCAGTTAGTTTACATATGGGATGAAGGTTTCATTAATATATTAAAGTGGCATTGTTCTGCCCCAAATCAGGGAAAGTTGAAGAAAGAATTATCTGATGCTATCTTAATGCATGGATTAGTCAGAAAAATCTCTTGTCTCAACTGGCAGAAAACAGTATTGCATATATATTTTGGAGCCAGGGAGATGGAGGTGCTAGTTCTCCTGCACATCGACATTTTATGGACTCCCATCTTGAATATAGAAGTTGCATTGCGTTGCTACATTGAAATTTGAGCAGTAATACCTTTTCCTGCCCTTCTCTTCAGTACTGCTTCTATTGTTTCAGCTGTCTTCAGTGTCTTGCTTTGAATTGTTGGTTATAAATGACCTAAATTCTCAAATTACCATTTATATATTTTCTTCAGGAAGCTTCTGTCAGATTCCAGGATGCAATATTTTAGGAAGGGCAGCTTAAAATAGACATCTATGATTTTGAGATATAAAAGAAAAACACTACAGTCCATAAAGCCAGCTGAATGTGAACATGGTTTGTCTTTTTCCCCACCCTAATTAGACAATCAAAAAATAGAAATATTGAGGAGGGCATGTCAATTAAATTTGTCATTCACCCAGCTTGAGAGTTTCTTACATAGACTTCTACCATAATGATAAGGAGGTGGAAAAAGAAAGCAGTAGTTAGCAATGCTCAGGGAATTTGGTTTTCTTGATGTGAACCACTAGCGTGGTAGATCTGAGAGGCAGCATTACTTAGTGGCTTTTTCATAGGCAGTTCTCTTTGTAGTGAAGAGGGTAATGATGGTCTTCTTTTAGTGACATCGAAGTATGCTAAAGAAGAGGTCTTGCAAACTTGAGAAATCAGGATCCTCATGTTTACTAAGCAGTGTATGACTGAGTTGGAAGGAACCACTTCATTTTGATGGTTCCTGTGGAGGAAGGGTCTGGGGTCCTGGAACAGGTCAGAAGCTTTCCAGGATTTGGTGGCCTTACTGGCAGAGAAGACATGGTATCTTGGTTTATTGGCAGTAGAGGGATAACAGGTTTATTTGTGTCAAGTTTTGTTTTCATAAAGCTGGAGTATTCTCAAACTGCTTTTCTTGAAGTATCTCATACAGGTCACCTGAGAAGTACATTTCAGGAGTTAGTGTTTCAAAGGAGAGCAACTCTTGACAGCAGAACCAAGTCATGCTCCCAGACTTGGCTTTTGTGGTTGCATGGATATGAGAGAGGAAGGGTTGATCAAATCCCTTCCAGAGATGCCTTCCGGCCTAAATTAGTCCATGGTATTTCTGTAAGACGTCGACCTGATGAAGGACTGCTTGGGGATGGGGCTTGATATTCATCCTCTCATCCCTGTAAAATTTCTTTGCCTAGCCTATGTTGCGAAGTTCACTCTGCGCCGCTTTAAGTGAGCAAGAGTTGCTTTCTGAGTAGTACCAGCTCATACCAGAGAGCTGTCATTCACCAGCAAAACAATGGCTTCCTGAGAAGTGTAATTATATGATCATCCTGAAGAAAGAAAACTAGTACAATCTGTGTGCAAGTGAATGAAATGTTGTAGCCTGTAAGACAGCCCGAGAATCGTTTTCTAGTAAGTGTCAGGAAATTTCGGAAGACATCATGTTGCTGAGAGATTGGTTATCAGACAGAGGGGAAAAAAAAGAAATTCAGAGACCAGTATACACAAGTACAGGTAAAAACATTTGCAAATTAACCTTTGTAAGCTCTAAGATGAAGCAATTTTTTGGTGTTTATTTGCTGAACGTAATTGGTAAATTATTAGGGTAATTTGCAGATTCAAAGATAGTTCACCAGTTAGCAGAGAAGAATATATCATACTAAAAACTGGCTTGCATTTCAAACTGTGGATTAATAACAACTGAATGGATGTTGGCACATAATTGAGATTCCAGCCATGAAGTCTCTGAATTGTGAGCTGGGAACAACAATAATGTATTCCATAAATACAACCATTGTTTTTGCTGGCGTCACAGGCTACAACATTTNACAACCATTGTTTTTGCTGGCGTCACATTGCACGTAGCTGTTATAAGAGCATAGTGCAACATTTAGCAATCTTAAAGGCCAGGGAACAGCCTAAAAATCTTCTTTGCATTTTTTGTCAGACTGAAAATTTGTTCCTAATGGAACTAAAATGCACAGAATTTCTGAAGTGGGAAGTGTACGTTGTTGGTTTTGGAGTTTTCCCTCTTATAAATAAGAGAATATTTTATTAAAACAAATAGTTCTTAAGATTAGATATTTCTATAAATATTAGACTGTAGCTTTCCCCTCCAAAGAAGCATTTGTAGATGTTGAGTATATTGTGTCAAGGACAAATTGAAAAGGAATCAAAATATATCACTGAAGTGAACAGTTGCTGAACGCCGGGAACTCCATTCATTCTCTTCAAGTGACATTATCACGTGCCTCCTTACCAAATCACAGCTTTTAGAAATTGAATAAATTTATGTTTGGTTTGAGTGCTTTGTCTTCTTTAGATCTGGGATCAAAAACGTTTGCTACTGAGCTTTATAGATCTGGGATCAAAAACATTTGCTACTGAGCTTCATAGCAAATTTCAAGATAAACACCATAAATTCCCTTTTAAATGTGGGTTTTGCAGGTGTAATTCTCTGTCAAGATTAATGGAATTTCATTTTAGGTATGAGGCATATGTGGAGACTTGAATAAATAAGTGCTCTTCTTTTGTTAAAAATAGGGTGGGGTTTTTTCATGTTTTTCTTAAGTTTTGAATCACGCAAACAAGGAGGATTGAAATTCTCTTTTTCACAGAAAGACTTTCCGCAGATAAGCTTTTGCATATTTATGCAAACCTAAAATGGGGTTTAAAAAATTTATGTTTGGGTTTTACTCATC
>WEIS01080134.1:0-16440 GCA_013389965.1 Todus mexicanus
AGGCCTCCCTGGAGCCTTCGCTTTATCAGTCACGTGAGTCACTCATGCAGAGAAACAAGCAAGGAGACAGTGAAGAACCTGTCAGACTGTGGTCCCAATTTGTTGTCATACCTCCAACCAGTTGATCTCTGCTCTTTGCATGGCGTGAGGTGCTACCTGAGTCAAACCGATGGTCAGCGCTTACAAGAGAGAGAAGGAATGTTGTATTCCTGGCGGGTCTGGTGTCGGAGACACCACATATACTGATTTGATCCATCTGGATTCACCCTGCATGCGTCATGGTAGGGTTCAAAGTAGGGCAGAAGAGCGCGTGAGGTCATGGCTGGGAGAAAAAAAGGATGTGTATCAAAAAAAACCCCTCACTATTAGGGCATTATAGTTGCCTTCTGGGTTGGGAGCCCTCCACAGCTTTATTCAGAGTCCTTCAAGGTTTGGGTTTGGGTCCATTCCAACCAACTTCCCAACCCCCTTGATGGGAAGGGACCCAAACCCAACCAACCTTCCAACCCCCTTGGTGGAAAGGGACCCAAACCCAAACCTCAAAGGACTCCAAATAAATGATTTGGGTTGTAAGGGACCTTTGTCTCTCCTTTTAAAGTTCTTCTTTGCAGCCATGTGCACTGGGAGACAAACATGCATCAGAAGCAGATACCGCATCTCGTGGTTCGTGTGATGGGCTTAAAAAAACTTGAAACAATTGTGGAGGGGGGGAAAAAACGTCACAGATTTGAGAAATCATCACAATAGGTGGCCCTGTGATTGAATAAGATTTTGACTTTGAATAAGATTGGGGTTGAAATCAATGCAAGTTTTGTCCGCGGTGCTGCTTGGGCGTTATTGATTAAGGCCTGATAGATGTTTCTTGTGTTCAGCAGCGCTATCTCCGGGTTTTGTATATGCAGTTTTCTCTCTCCAGGCTGTTTCTCATCCTTTTTAGCTCTAAAAGCAAATTAGTGCTGGAAGTTTAAGAGTGGGGGCCTCAGTTTGAATGGGTCTGGTACATCTGTGCATTTCTTCAGTCTGGATCAGATCCCAGTTTGAATGTTCAGGGTGAATAAAACCAGGGTGGTCATGGTCTTTTGTGGGCAAGGGTGAATATCCCTCCCTAGAAACCTTCCCCAGCATTCCCATACAAAAAGAAAGTTAGAATCATGGCACCATAGATTGGTTTGGGTTGGAAGAGACCCCTAGAGGTCATCTAGTCCACCCCCCCTGCAGGGTGCAGGGCCATCCTCAACTAGAGCAGGGTGCGCAGAGCCTCATTAAGCCTCACCTTGAATGTCTCCAGGAATGGGGCCTCCACCACCTCCCTGGACAACCTGTCCCAGTGTTCCACCACCCTCATAGTGAAGAATTCTTCCTAAGGTCCAATCTAAACCTTCCCTTCTCTAGTTTCAAACCATTGCCCCTCCTCCTATCTCTACAAGCCCTTATCAACAGTCTCTCTCCAGCTTTCTTGTAGGCCCCGTATCTCAGCCTACAAAACTGCCAAGTTCCTCTCAACCGGTTGAGGTCGTGCATCACACCGGTTGATGTGGGGGGGCTGCACAGCCTGCACAAATCCAACCTCCCCCAGCAAATGAGCCCACCAGGAGCGTGTGTGGATTCAGCATCGGGGTCAGAAAACGCCACCCGATTCTGAATCCAGCTCACGCCGCCCGGGCGTCTGCGGCATTCGGAGCATTTCTCATCCCGAGGCTCCCGCTCTAAATGTTAAATGTTTTTTTTATTAGCAGCTCCTCTATTGTGTGCACTGAAAGATGAGTCAGTGCCCTTCAGAGCAAAGCCGGGAATCAATAGACCTCTGTGAATTAGATAATGTGCTAAAATATGGATGCCCACCAAGGCATGGGAATTGTGGCGGTGACTAATGGGTTAGTGGAAATACACAGCTGAAAGCAGCCCAGGCAGACAGTAATCTTTCTGGAACCTTCTGAGACTACCCGTCCGCTGGCGGTGGTTGAGCAGCTTGCGCACCGTGGTCACGTGGCAGACGAGAGGAGGTGGAATTGAGCTCCCTGGGCCTGCTGTATGGAAAATGACTCTTCTGTGATGACAGAAACTGCCTCAGGATTGTTTGCTGGGGAAACCAGCTGCAGCCACTGCACCCTGAAGCCTGATTAGAGAGGCAGGAGGTGGGTGACGGATGATTATTTCCCTTTCGTCAGCGCTGGGGAGACTCATCCGGAGCACTGTGTTCTGTCCTGCGCTTCCCAGTACGAGATAGGGATGTACCGGAGCAAATGCAGCCACAGAAATGATTAAAGGATTTGGGGGTGGTTGACCCAGTTTGGAGTCAGGGGCTGGACTGAGGAAATCTGGAACACTGGCACAGGTTACCCAGGGAGGTGGTGGAGGCCCCATCCCTGGAGATATTCAAGATCAGGCTTGATGAGGCTCTGAGCAACCTGCTCTAGTTGAGGATGTCCCTGCTCGCTGTAGGGGGAGTTGGACTAGATGAGCTTTAGAGGTCCCTTCCAACCCAAGGATGATGATTCTATGAGCTCGAGAGGGTCCCATCCAGCCTCAACCCTTTGGGGTGATTCAGTGAAAATCCAGTCCCAGTAAAATTTGAAAATCTCTTCAGGCAGAATAAATTCAAGCTCCGTGTTACCTCTGCACGAACAGTCTCGTGGTTGCCCGAGATGTTCTTTCCCCTTTCCAAATGTTGCCTGAGCAGCCTCCAAATGTAGATTACCGTTGTCCATTTTATCTAATGAGCCTCGTTAGCTTCTGAAAATAATTAGTCAACCAGCTCCCTACCACCGGGTTAGTTGCCAGTGATGTGAGCTCCCAGAACGTGCTCGTATCTACCAGCGGAGTTTGCATCGGGGATTTTTATTGTTGTTTCACTGAACAGAGAGGATAGCCTCAGGCAGACCCAAAAATTGCAGCTCGAGCCAGTTGGGGGAAGTGAAAGTCAGAAACGATTGTCAACAAAATAAATTCTTCCGCTTGGCACATGAGCCTTCCAACTTCTCCATGCCAGGTGCTGACTCCCTTTGCCCCCAGACTCCCACAATCCGGACTGGGAAGGGAAACAAGAGTCGTAAAATACAACTAGGCATGTGTCAAGATAAAAAGATTGAGTCCCGCGTGTAACTCTGCGGCAGAGAGAGGCAAAGCTGCAGGAAAGAGCTTCGTGGCTGGTGGTTGAACGCTGGTGTCATCCGGTGGATCGGGTTCAACTCACTGAACAGAAACACCAATCAAAAATGCCTGACACGGGTCTGTATGAAGCCGTGGTCTGCTTTTCCTCCAAAAAACCATCTGACAGAGGCAGAGGTTGTTATCCCCTTGCTAGAGATGAGAGAGGCACAGGGCAGTTAGATCTTGGAAGTGTTCAAGGCCAGGTGGGACAGGGCTTGGAGCAACCTGGACACTTGGAGGTGTCCCTGACCGTGGCAGGGGACTTGGAACTGGCTAATCTTTGAGGTCCCTTCCAACCCAAACCATTCGATGGTTCTATGATCTTTACATATTGTTTGAAGGTTTTCCCAGGTGGACAGGGCAACTTCTTGGCACAGCAGTAACCAAACCTGGACTCTTTCAAGTCCCAGGCTCGTATATGAATCATCGGGACATAGATCTGTGAGACATTTCCAGGGTAATACTGGTAGAAACGTGTGAAAACACCCGTTCCAGTCTATGGAGAGGACACAGAGCTTTATGGTGGTAACGGGAGAGTTATGGCCACATCAAGATATCAGCTCCAGCTTTTTATTTTACGAGTATTTTGATGGGGCAGGTGGTTTTGCGTTGGTTATTTTTCGAAGGGTGAGGTTTTATTTGGATAGAGGGGAGACCTGAGGGACCGCGGAACTACCTTGAACATCTTCTTCATCTGACAGGCCTTCAAAAGCCCTCTGCCTTTCAAAGATGATGAAGTTAATTTAGCGTTTCTTTTCCTAGCCGGGAAAATATGTTAGATGAGAGAAGAGGAGCAACTGGGAGGTGAATGACAGCTCCGAAAGGAAAGATGCTTCCTGGATTGGTGACAGTCCCGGTTGTCTTTTACGGTCGATCGCCTTGAGTGGAACCGTTCCTGGCACGTCCCTTTCCGTCTGAATCAACTCGGCCGTGCAGAGCAGAAAAGGGAAGAGAGGAATTTTTCGCTTTCTTAATGAAGTAGCCATGGCAATGCTGAGCACAAATAAAGAAGTGCCTCGGCTCCCTTTGTCATCAAAGGCCAGGAAAAAAAAACCACGCTGTAATTAATTATGTTTTACTTCTCCGCTCGTTGCCTCGGGGGAATAAGAGGTAATTATCACACGAGCTGTGATATATATGTCGGTGTATCTCCACCTGACAGGGATACTTAACGCTTGAGGTCTCTGACCTAAAACTAGCTGATATTGATTTCGATTTTTCTGGAGATCACATCCTCTGGCTGGGAAAAAAAAATAAAAATAAAAATCAGCAAAATAAATCCCCTACAGATTAAATAGCGCCTTAAAAAAAAATTCCTCACGGTTTATACAAGTCGAAACGTGAGAGGAGAATTCAGCCTCAAAAGACCTACTAGAGAGGGGGGAAAAAAAGTGATTTCTCTATCGTTTGCTTCAAATGGGTCGGAAACCCTGCTGTATTTTTATTTTTGATTGCATTTTTTTGAATTCCTGCTGCTGGAATCAGCATCTCATGCAGCAGGGGCTGTGCTGAGATATTTCCCTCACCTTATTCCTGATTTTCCAAGCAGAAATTTCCAGGGAGATGTTTCTTTTCACTGCAGACATGAGCTGCAGCCTGGGCCTGGCTTGATTTCTCGCTAGTATGTGGAGGGCAACAGTGACCTTGGGCAGGGGGCCACTTTTTTTCCCTAGGAAGGGTAAATTCCTCTGTTCATCAAGGATCCAGGCAAGTAAATCCAGATAAATCCAGAGCAACTGCACTGAAGTCTCAGGGGGGTTGCAGGAGCTGACGTGGGAGTGGAATTTGGTCCAAAAGAGTTAATTTTTGCTTAGACAAAACCAGTTTCTACCAGAGAGTGAGCTCAGTACAAATGTTAGCTCGCTTCTGTAACAGAAACTTCATTTTATTATTTGGGGGGAGGGAGGGAGGGAAAAATGAGGCATGCAAATGCTGCTTTTAGCAAGAATTTGGTGTAAACTGGGAGTAACTCATTGACTTTCAAATCCTCGCTCGCGGAGAAATATTCTTCACCTTATTTCAATGCATTAATCGCAAGCTCAGGTGAAATACAAATCCAGAATAATCAGAAAACCAACAGGTTGTTGGGGTTTTTTTGTAGAAACCTCGGGAAATCAGGAACCCTTTGGTACCAAATGGGATTTAGGCATGTAAACTTTCTTCTGTGAAAATCTCGATCTGTGCTTTTGGGGTTGGGTTTTTATATATAAAAAAGAAGTCTTGGCAGTTCCTTTGACTTCCTGAACATCTTCTCGAGAGTGTTTTAGATGATTGAGTGCTGAAGAGCTGTCAGAAACCTTTTCATTTAGCAGCGTCCCCAGACAGATAGCGCGAGGAGATGGCAATAACAGAGAAGAATGAGGAGGAGAGGGTTTGATGTTCCGCCTCCAAACGTTTCTCCCCAAATCCTGTGCCCTGCTCTGAGAAAGGGAAAATATCTTAATTATTCAGGGGTCGGAGGATGTCCTCCTGTAGCGTATTGGACAATGATGCTGTGCCCGCAGAACCCGTAAGCAGTTCTAGTTGCTGTGCCTTTGAGTCAACTGAAATGTCCAAATGCTTTTAGATCTCAGAGGCGTTTGTAAGGAGGACGCGGAAACCTGCTGAGAGGTGACCTTATTGCTCTCTACAGCTCCCTGAAAGGAGGTTGTAGAGAGGCCGGTGTTGGCCTCTTCTCCCTAGGAACTAATGACAGGACAAGAGGAAATGGCCACAAGCTGCACCAGCATAAGTTTGGATTGGATGTTATGAAAAATTTCTTTACTGAAAGAGCAGTTAAACATTGGAACAGGCTGCCTGGGGAGGTGGTGGAGTCACCATCCCTGGAGGGGGTCAAAAAACAAGTAGATGTGGTCTAGTGGCCATGGAGGTGTCGGGTAGAAGGTTGGACTTGGTAATCTTGGAGTTCTTTTCCAGCCTTAATGATTCATGATTCTATGGTTCTATGATTCTATGACTGAGAAGAAGCATCAGGACCCACGTGGCCAAAACACCTCCTCACGCCTCCAAGTCTAAGCAGGCCTCACGAGGAAAGGTTCATATTGCAAAGTTCAGCTGGTAAAAAGCTACTCGCCAACTAACTCAGCTCAGCTTTGATGTTCTCCTCTTAGAAGGCAGAATCCCAGCCCTTGGGGCTTCCTTCTTGGAGCTCTTAACCTCCCCCCGCCTATGGGAGCGGTTACTTGGGAAGCATCAAAGGATCCAACGCTTGGAAAAAGGAGAAGTTGGGACTATTCATGGGTGCAGCGTCTAGCAAATCTCAAGTCGACCTGGAAAACAACAGCCTCGAGGCTGCAACCCGCCGAGGAGATGTCTGCAGGCACGTGTGGTGTTGAAGCTCTCACCAGCTGGTGAAGCTACTTCTGCTCGGATGTGTTAAACAACCCAAGTGGAAGGGATGCGAGGCTTGGGTGCGACTGTAAGGGTCTGATCCTGCCGAGTGTCTGATGCTGCATTCAGTCCCTCCTCCGGTCACTGGAGGAGACGCTGGCCCAGCACCGAGCAGGATCGATGTGCCAAAGCTCCAGGCACAAGCGACGTGTGAGAAGTCACACCAGGAGAAGGCTGAAGTGCTCATGACAGATCTTTCCAACAGTGAAAACTGTCTTTTTTTTCTTTTTTTTTTTTTTACTGCTCCTGCGTTTAGCTCGCGCTTGTCAAAGGAAATTAGAGGAGGGGAGATGACGTGGAATTAAGGCAAAGATTCCTAGGGGTCAGAGATGGTGATAAAGNCCTCTCTGGGCAGCCTGGGCCAGGCTCCAACACCCTCCCCCCAAACAAGTTGCTCCTCCTGCTCAGCTGCAACCTCCTGGCTTCCAGTTGGTGCCCGCTGCCCCTTGGCCTGGCGCTGGGCACCCCTGAGCAGAGTCTGGCCCCAGCCTCTTGCCCCCCGCGGGCCCTTGAGCTCTTGCTCAGCATTGCTCAGCTCCCCTCTCAGGCTGCTCTTCTCCAGCTCCACAGCCCCAGGGCTCTCAGCCTTGCCTGCCCACACAGAGGCTCCAGCCCCGCAGCAGCTCCGCAGCCTCCGCTGGACTCTCTCCAGCAGCTCCTGGTCTCTCCTGCCCTGGGGAGCCCAGCCCTGGCCCCAACACTCCTGAGGTGCCTCCCTGGGGCAGAATCAAGATGTTGTAGTAACACCAGTCCCTCTCTAAGCAATTCTTCTGTGCTATCTCAAATCAGGTCTCCATTCTTTCAGACCATAATCTCAGAGCGACTTAGGAAGCAGGAGTTAGTTACCTTTTTTTTCACAACACGTGTAGCTCCACACGCAAAGCTGGAAGACTTTCCAAGGTACTTGAAGAGTCCAGGCTTGGTGACATTGTCACGGATTTTTATGCTCTAGTGACCAGATGAAAAGGTCGAGCCCTTTGTTCGTGGGCTCTGCTGACATTGTCTGTGGCCCCTTAAATGAGACAAGCAACAATTTGGGAGCCCTGGGTTTTACTTTGGTATCTCTGTTGCCGGGTGACACGATTTTTCGCTGCAGAACTTTTGCCAGTAAGAGAAAATAACTCCATCCGTCGCGGCCTTTGAATCATTTCAGAGGTAGAGGCTGCGTTTTGAAATGCTTTGTGAGAGGTCCAGATCTCCTTTTCGAATTATTGCTGATCATTTGTGCCTCTGGAGACATCTTTGGGGTTTATTTCTTCAATTTCCTGGGAATTTCTTCCTTTGGAAACAGTCGAAACCGTTTCACCAGAGTTAAAAAATATTATCCATGAACTATCTTCTCCTTTTTCTTTTTTTTTCCCTCAAGGTCTCATAGTTTTCCTGCCAGTGCAACCACGCACTTCAAGATCCTTATCCCAAGGTTTTGAGTTGATTTTCACGGCAGATACAAGCGGCGATGCCTGCGCCGATCGCAGACATGGTTTATTTTTATTCTCCTATATCAGCAGCTGTTTGTCATGCTACCTTGCGGTGTGGGACTCACATTTCTATGGTTTGGGGAGATGTAACTCATTTTCTGTTTAATCCACTGTCTGTCAAAAGGGGAGATTTAAGATAGAATACCGGGGGCTTTCTGACATGCCTCACGATGGGGTTGTTTTTTTTATATAGGCGTATTTACTTATTCCCCGCGCGCGCTCTGGCGTTTGTGAGGTTGAGCGCCAAAGAAAGTTGCTCTTCCAATAGGTGTAATTTGAGGGGGAAACTCTCCATGTGGAATGGGCTGTAGATTTGATTTTTTTTGCCAGGATTCTGACACGTTTAAAATGTCCTAGTGAAGAAATTGTACTATCACACTCTAGTTCTGCAAGGAGGAATCTCAGCAGGTTACTCCCTTCTCGTTTGTTCTCTGGGTAAAAGAAAAAATACCAAGCGTCGATGCTCTCCTTGGTGAAGTGCTTTGAGATCCACGCACCAGGAGTTTGGGTCTGGTGAAGAACCAGATAGTTCTTGTGACGTGGTGGTAGTAAAAGCTGAGGAGAGTGTTGGTGTGGAGAGACGAGGTGACTTGTAGAATGGTGAAGAGGGAAGACAATGGCTAAAATCCTGGATCCCCAGGCTGTGTGTGCTCCTCATGTGATGCTTTGCTGGGTAGCAAAGTGGATCACACGATATCCTGAGACCCACAAGGATCAGGGATCCCTGGAACCATTCCAGGTGAGGGTGCAACCTGCTCTAGTTGCAGATGGCCCTGCTCCCTGCAGGGGGGTTGGACCAGATGACCTTGAAAGGTCCCTTCCCACCCCTGGTCCTTCCCACATGCCACAATTCTCCGCTGTCAATCTCATGTCACGAGGCGCATCAGGAAAAGCCACCCTTCAGAAATCGCGTCGCTGCCACGTAGCACCCAGAAACATCTTCACCTCGCCGCGTCTGGCACCCGCTGAGAGGCAGAAGTTCCTGTCCTGGAAAGCTCGGGCTAAATGCGGCAGCAGACAAGAGGCAGGAGGAGGGAGGGAGCTGAGGCAGCTCACTCGCAGTTGGCATCGGTGCTCAGAGGTGGAGCTGAGAAGAAGCCCTGGCCTCCAGGCTCGCTCTCCGGCTGGCACTCCTGCACCCAAGCTGTCACCACCCTGCACCGTGCCGGGGGAGGCATGTCAAGATGTGCTTAGATGACTCAACACCCATCCGACGTGACAAAACTCTAGGGACAGCATCTCCCCTAAAAATATATTTTTTAAAAAAAGATAAAAAAGGACTCCAGACCTTTCTCAACAATAACAAACCCAAGTGGAGGTGTAGTAGGTGTACAAAAAGCCTTCAGAAAAGAGTCGTGGGGCGTCAGCTGGAGAAGGACTGATCTCTAGAGCCCAAATCCCATCATAGGAAGGTTTGCTACGGCTGAAAATGTCCTGGTGGTTATTTTAGGCAGCCTCCTTCTGTCTCTGACTCTAAATAGGACTTTTGTCTTTCTGGAGTAAAGTTGGAAAAAGACTGTCGTGCTCGCTTGGTGTGACAACTGGCTTGCAGCTCCCGGGAAGAGAATCTGGCTCGGGAAATAGTCCTTCCTAAGGAAGGAAGCAACCTGTGTAGAACCCTATTCAACAAGGCCAAGTGCAAAGTCCTGCACCTGGGTCAGGGCTGTCCCAAACACAAATGCAGGCTGAGTGGAGAATGGCTTGAGAGCAGCCGTGAGGAGAAGGACTTGGGGGTGCTGGTTGATGAAAAACTCAACGTGAGCTGGCAACGGACACTTGCAGCCCAGAGAGCCCCAACGGCATCAAAAGAAGTGTGGCCAGCAGGGCAAGGGAGGTGATTCATCTCTACTCCACTCTTGTGAGACCCCACCTGGAGCACTGCATCCAGTTCTGGGGCTCTCGACACAAGGAGGGCATCAAACCTTTGGAGAAGGTCTGGAGGAAGACACAAAGATGATCAAAGGGTTGGAGCACCTCCCCTATGGAGACAGGCTGGGGGAGTTGGGGCTGTTAAGCCTGGAGAAGAGGAGGCTCCAGAGAGATCTTCTTGCAGCCTTCCAGTCCCTGAAGGGGGCTACAGGAAAGCTGGGGAGGGGCTGTTTGCAAGGGCTTGTAGTGACAGGATGAGGGATGATGGCTTTAAACTGGCAGAGGGGGGATTTATACTAGATATTAGAGAGAAATTCTTTACAGTAAGGGGGGTGAGACCCTGGCCCAGGTTGCCCAGGGAAGCTGTGGATGCTCCAGCCCTGGATGTGTTCAAGGCCAGGTTGGACGGGGCCTTGAGCAACCTGGGCTAGCAGGAGGTGTCCCTGCCCATGGCAGGGGGGTTGGAATGGGATGAGCTTTGAGGTCCCTTCAAACCCAAACCATTTGGTGATTCTATGAAGGGTGGCTTGATACAGTAAAGCATGAAAACCTGTTGTCTAGAGCCATCGGTGGGTTGGGCAAGTGAGCAAAGGTCTACGTGGGTTGACAGCTGATGCAATGGGCGTAATACACAGAGAGAGTGAAGAAGGAAACCAGCTTGGTCCCCAAGGATGCAATTTAAGCGGAGAATGGAATTTAATTAGATGTAAAACTCGCAGCACTACTTGGGTCTGGTGTTGAGGGCAACAGTTGGGTCTCAAGCATCCTTCCTGGTCAGGCTGGCTCAGCAGGTGCTGTTAAGCTGTGATAAATTAATCACCAGCCTGAGCCCTTAAAGCTGTCGTGGCTACTCCGGGAGGTTAGTGCAGGAAAATAAAGATCTTGGAACAAACTTCGCGTTATTGCTTTGCCTTGAGATTCTGGTTCCGTATCACCCGATGGCAGCTGATAAATTTGAAGGCTCCAAACACCACAACAGGCAACTTCCAGGTGAGGGGAGCGTGCCGAGCACCGAGGAGATGACAAGGAAATGAAAGAATTAGATTGTATGAGCAGGAAGATCTCAAAGCAGTGAGGTCTGAAACAGCCTCCCAGGAGATTCGGCCCAGACGATGATATAACGAACACTCTGGAAAGTGTTCTCTCCTTGTCAGGAGGATAGACTACAGGAGGGCAGCTCTGCAAGGTCTTCTCCATCATTTGTATGAGTCAGGATGGTCAGGTGCTGTCAAATGCACGTCAGAGGAGTATTTCTTTGGGGTTAGACTCTTGTTATCCATCTGGAGTAGTGGGCGATTGATGATGTGAATTCATTGATGCGCCGGGCGACGTGCAAGGAAGCTGAGAACATTTGTCAGTCGTGGATGAGCCTCTTCCCAGACAAGGCTCTGGCACCCTTGTCGCTTTAAGGGAGTTTATTGCTTCGTAGCGAAAAGCAAGGGAAGAAAAGATAACGGATGAAAGGAGATCTGTGAGGCATTGCAAACCCAGCTGCAGAAAGCAGGTAGACGTGGAGCAGATGAACCTCAAAACCGTGACTCGAAGTCATCGCTGCTGCGCACGCATGGACGATGCACGAGATTCCACCACAGCCCAGTTCACAGCGGGGTTTACTGCGGGCAGAGTGGGAGTACGCAGGGATTTGGGGAGGTTATGGGGCTTGGGAGCCCAACCGTTGAATACTAAACTTGGCAGGTGGGGAAACAAATTGAAAATATAAAATTGAAAAGGTCCAAAGTGGATCTAGGCAGCAGCAAACGGCTCTGAAAGGGGAACGGAGAGGAAACCAACAGACCATTTCAATGGTTCTGTTCAGATCTGCTGGAACAGCGGCATCGAGGGTGACAGAAACTCCTTCTCAGTGACACAACCTTCACCCTGGAGCTTGTAGAGCTGCATCATGTAGCTAAAATTCTACCTGAACTCAGAGCTGGGAGCCCCTGGCCGCAGTTGTTTTATTGGACTGAACTTCCTCCTGTTCACCAAGAAGGAAGACCCAGGCTCCTTTTCATTGAAATTGAATTAAAATTGGCAACTTCTACAGTCAGGAGCAAGTTGATGGAAACCGAGACGAGGTTTTGGTGTCACTGACACTCCGAGTACATTTCAGTTTGGAACATATGGTTGGTGTCTTCTCTGAGCCCCTGCTTTGGCAAGAGGTGATGAGTCGCTCTTATGGGGAAGGGCTTGGGTTTGGGGAGGTTTCTTTTAACAGCAAATGTTTCTTAGGATAAATCTAGGTTATTTCATAGAATCCTAGAATCTTTGAGGTTGGAGAAGACCCTTGGGATCATCGAGTCCAACCGTCAACCCTACTCTGCAAAGTTCATCCTTAAACTATATCTCCTAAGACCACGTCTAAATGTCCTTTAAACCCGTCCGGTGATGGGGATTCAACCATTGATAGGAATAGTTTGAGATACCTTGAAATGATGTGAGCCAGGTAGACCAGGAGGTTGAGCTCCTTTTTGTGTTGAGAAGGGGGTCAGAAATCTAGAGGAGAGCTTGGGCTACTTTAAACACCAAACGACTTAGACTGAAAGTTCACCGATGGTCAGGGCTGCAGTTTTGCACGCTCGTCCCGTGCCCGCCTCTCCAAAAGAGAAGCCTCGGTTTGGGAAATAAAAATCAATGTGCTACATCATCTGCTAAAGCGGTAGGATAATTTCCATCTGCAGGAATACCAGGCTCATTAGGAGCGCCGTTAGTTGACCATAAAAACGTGAAATCATCTGCCTTGTGTCTAGAGCAATTTTTTGATGGTCTGTAGCAATACGCCCGTGTGGCAGACCCCGAGTCCGTCTCCAGCACGTGCTGTTACCTTCATAGAAATACACGACGCAACGTATATCGTCAGGGTTAGCTTTGACAAGACAAGATCACTGTAATGGTCAAAGGCAGCAGCGTTAATACCATCAATAACATTTCACGTTGCAGTGCAGCAGCTCGGAGCTCGCGATTCCCATCAGATCCTCATGGCAGAGCGCGCAACGGGGGGAATGAGGCGTTCAGAGGGAAAGGCAATTGCCCAAAATCTTCAGCGGAGTCAGTCGCTCAATCCTGACCTCCTGCCCTGCCCTTAATTGCCAACAGACATTCTCCTTCCTCGCAGATCGAGGCGTCTGGATAAAATATTAATATCCTCTCGCTCCTTTGACTGCCTCGCCTATGAATTCTTTAAAGCGAGAATTATCTCCGGCTGCGTCTTTCAGCAGCACAAAGTCACGCAGAAGAGCGCGCGGCTCAGGAAGGGCTGATGTAATAAGTATTTGTGACATTCTCAGACGCTTCAGTAATACAAGTCCTCGAGTTGGGGAAATTTGTACGGCTTCAAAGGCAGCACAAATTTACTTCTCAGATGTTTCTGTGCTTCTCTTGGTAATTTCAGGGCTGGGTGAAGCTCGGAGTAATTCCCTGAGTGTATAAGACGTGTCTTTCCTCCTCCTGTTGTGGCAAGTTGTGATTCTGAATCTGAGACCTCTACTTGAGATTACCCTGAGAGGTAAGAGAGACAACAGCCTTGGCATAATATTTGATTGAAAAGATCTGTCATTGAGACCACCACCTTCAGAGATAATGTTCGTAGAATTATTGGGGTTGCAGGGACTTTCAAGGTCACTTAAAGACCTTGAAAGACTTTTAAGGGGACTTAAAGGTCTTTGAAGGTCATCTAGTCCAACGCCCCTGCAGGGAGCAGGGCCATCTACAACTAGAGCAGGTTGCTCCGAGCCCCGGCCAACCTCACCTGGAATGGTTCCAGGGATGGGGCATCTACAGCCTCTCAGGACAACCTGTTCCTCAGTTTGCAGAGCATCCTTGGTGTGTCTATGTCCGTATCTGGGTGTATTGGAGTTTTTTCAGTCCCTGCTCTGAAGAACTCTAATGCAAAGCCATGTGAAATCATCTTCTACCTTGCAAACAGCGGCAGGGGATGATAAAGATATTTGCCAGATGTCCTCCAGTGTTAGTGGTGGAGCCGCGAGCTGGCCCCGAATCCCTTCTGCCCTCGCTTTGCCCACCCCTCAGCTGCAAGATGATTCTTCTACTCGTTTGTAGAGACATTTATCGGGTGTGAGTGCTGAAGTGTGTCCTTTACGCAGGCTCTGCTTTCATCTGCGGCAACTACATTTAGCCCTCTCTTAAATCAAGCCCAAAAGCCTTGAGAATTTTTCCCGGCGCGTCGTCTGTCAGAGGTCTTTCTACCCGAATAAATCCGTGTACGCCCAGAGCACACCAAGGGAAGGATCAAAATGCATTGACTTCTCCTTCTAACAAAACATTTTTGGGAACAGGACCTCAGAAGGAGCATCTGACACAAATCATCTGCTCCTTTTCTCTTCTCCTGTCTCCCCATCCTGGTCACGGAAGGGAAAACCAAAGGCCGCCTTTCGGGTGGTATTTACGGCGCCGTTGTCTCCGGTGCAACGGTGACATTTCATCACAGAGCAGCACCTCCTGCCTTTCCAATTCCATTAAATTTTCAAGATGTCTTGGAGTCAGCCCAGAGCAAAACTAGATCAGATGGATGCTTGGCCGTGAATATTTCCAGGTTCCCTTAAAGAACTCGGGAAGATTTAGGTGTCTTGGGTCCAAATGGAGGTAGACAATATATTTATTTTCTATTCTCTCTGTGCCAGTAGAGTCCCAGGGATCGGACTGGAACAGAGAAGAGGCAGATGGGAGTGAAGCGGTGATGAAACGCAGCCATCCGTAGGTCAGCTACGGTTGAAACCACTAAACCTTTAATTGCCTGATAAAACCTTCCTCTTTCCCCTGAAAAACAGGTTCGTAAAAGGCAGGAATTGCGGCCGTCCATCCTCTTCCCCCTGGATTTCTTCCAATTCTCCCATCGGGCTTTTCAGTTTTGTGCAAACGGACGTGGAAACCCGGTTTCTCTGGTCATCTCTGAGGGTAGCGAGGTGGTGAAGGTCACCGGGAGTCCTCTGGCACGTGGTGGTGTGAGGAGCAGAGCATGCGGCCGGGCACCTCCAGTGCAGGAGAGCTGGCATGTGGAGGAGCTTCAGAGCAAAAACTTTTGGGGTGCGTGGCCCAACTCCAACTCCTGCAACCATTTTCTGACCACTCCTAAGACACCCAGGACAGGAGGGAGCCAAGAAGAGCATCTCTGCTGCAAATCCCACCTTGGCAGCACACGATGCTTCTGAGGCAGCCCAGGCACCTTCTTGCTTCAAATTTGAACTTCAAACCTGAGCTTAAACCCGCGCTCAGCCTTCTTCCCAAACTCTCCTTGACCGTGTTGTAATTAATCATAGAATCCCAGAATCCCAGGTTGGAANGGAGTGACTTTTAGAGTCTTCTCAATTATCAGGCCAGAGAAGAGGAGGCTCCGGGGAGACCTTCTTGTGGCCTTCCAGCATCTGAAGGGGGCTACAAGAAAGCTGAACAGGGACTTCTTCAAGTGCTTATAGTGGTAGGACAAGGGGTGATGGCTTCAAACTGGAAGAGGGGAGATTTAGACTGGATATTAGGAAGAAATTCTTTCCAGTGAGGGTGGTGAGCCCCTGGCCCAGGTTGCCCAGGGAGGCTGTGGATGCTCCAGCCCTGGATGTGTTCAAGACCAGGTTGGACGGGGCCTGGAGCAACCTGGTCTGGTGGGAGGTGTCCCTGCCCGTGGCAGGGGATTTGGAACGAGATGATCTTTGAAGTCCCTTCCAACCCAAACCATTCTGTGATTCTACGATTCTTAATTAAAATAGAGTCGCTGAACAAGCGCGGGTGAGCTTGTGTCACCTTGTCTTCCCATCCAAACACGTCCACATCTGCAGACCAGAGCTCCTGGGCTGCCCAACGCCACCGGCTCCTGCAGCTCAGCTGCACTTGCCATGCGAGCTCATGTCAGCGCTGGACCCGCAGATGGGGTTTGTGCTGCAGCTTAATGGAAAAATTGCTTTCAAGTGTCTGGGAGCTGCGGAAGCAGCTGGTTTGGTGTCTGTGCCGGGTGACTTGGGGCCGGGCTCTTCTTGGCTCGCTCGGGGGCTGTGACAGGCCGGCCTGTCAGCTCGCCAGAGCTATTTGCAGCTCGATCCGCCGGCGCAGCTCAGGTGCTGTGAACTGTGGACATCGGTGATTCAGAGCAAGGCGGGGGAGGGACATGCTGGGACTCAAATCTGCCTGACAGGTGAATAGATTTGTGTTTGCGGAGGCCAGCTCCGAGCAAAGCAAATGAGCAACTGTCCTTTCAGCTGCCGAGCCGTGGCCAAGGGTAAGGCAGACCTCCTCTGGAGCAGGGAGAGACAGCCAGGACATGCATCCGAAATCTCAATCCAGGGTGGCCCAGGTCGGTGTCTAGAGTTAGGACTTGCAAAACCACTGATCTCCAAGGATGGTGAGGCCAGAACTGCGAGAGCTGCCCTCAAGTCTGGCTCTTGGCATTGGTTTTTAGTAGGAGCTGTCAAAGTCGGTGGCATCGCTCGGGGTGGGCTCCCCTGGCCTGTGGTGGATGCTGATAAAGACCCTTCAGAGTTTGTTCTTCTTGGTTGCGAGTTATGACCCTACGGTTTTCCGTGGATGAGATAGAATCACGGAATCATTT
>WEIS01080145.1:2195-18804 GCA_013389965.1 Todus mexicanus
TTTTTTTTTTTAAGTTTACCTTTACATGTTGACAAAACTACTTGGTGTTTTTGTTACGGGAGAGAGGAGAACAACTGTTGGTCTTGGTAAGCTGTCTCAATAAATCAAGCTCTGCAAGATCACAGCCTCTCTCTTCATGTCTTCCTCATGCTTCTCCCTGATCGCCAAGTACCCGTCTTGGTTATCTTCCACATGCACGTTTTTATGTAGAAAGTAAAATAATTAGCTATATGTTTGGGGTTTGGGTGTCTGCCTACAGAATTCATAAAGATCATGCTCCTTCACCCTCACAAAGGAAGAGAGGTTTATTTGTTTTTTGTTACCTACCTTTACACTTCTGTTGAAAAGTCACAATTTTTTTATTGCCCTACTGAAGAGTAGTTAGTGGTGTGATCTCAGAGCTTTAAATTTTCATCCATCCTTTCACTTGTTCTCCACTCCTCTACACCCTCCTCCCACCACTCCCAACACCAGCCCAGTTGCAAACACGTTCTTTTGGAAAAATTGTGGCTGAACTGATGGTGATGAAGACTTTTCTATCTCAAAGATGAAAGAAATCATATGCTGCTGTTGGTTTAAACTGTTTTATCGTGCAGTTCATTGAATTGCTTCTGCTGGTGTGTGCTTCCTATGCTTCCTTCTGGAAAGGATTGTTCTCCTTCTGTAAGTTACTGTTCCCTTTCCAGTCCTTGGAGTAATATATTTTTCCATGTGGTGGCTAGATTGAAGGATTTCTGCACAGATACTCTGAGTCTTCTCAGACTGAAGAGAGAGGATGGTAATGTAGTTAATTACCTACCTCCAGTAGCCCCAAATTTAACGCACTAACCCTCTCACATACTGAAAAATTAAATTAACCAAAACAGTAGAGACCAACTGAGAAAACCTTCTTTACCAAATTTATTATGGACTTGTTTGCATCTGACCTTCAAGTCTTTCTCCTGTGATTCTGCTGTTGATAAAATAGTAGGTAAACCTCATTTCAATAATTTCTTTTAAGAAACCTCCATGGTAGAGTATTGGGGAGTAGGTCAACAAGTGCCACTGGACTGTGATAAAAATGTTGTCTATAGCATAATATAGCTTTATATTTCAGGGGAGGATAGGAAACAAACCCACAAAACAAAACTCACTGTTCTGGGTTTTTCTTATGTGGCCTCAGTGATGTTTTGGGTGTTCCTTTCAACCCTTGCTCACAGATCTGTGGGTTTTCATGAGCCTTCAGATGAAGTCCTGGCTTTTACCTCAAAGCACAGTTACAGACATGCCCCTAAGAAAACACCGAAGAAATGTTTCCTGATCTTAAATGAGGAAGTCTCATCCTTGGGTACCTAGTTCGATTAGCCTAGAGGTAGCAGCTGCTCTCGGTGCAGCTTTTCGCTTTATTCTGTAAGCTGGCTTCAGGCTTTCAGCTCTGCTGTAAGCTGCGGGCAGTGCTCTGACCTCATTTCTGCCAGCGAGCCGTATGCTTGGGAGAGCTTCCTCGGCGGCAGCAGGCAGTCTGGGGCAGGCTGCTACCCTCTGGGGCATGGAGCCACCCTGCTCCCAGCTTCTGCAGCAGCCGAGTTGAAAGAAATGGCAGGTTTTAAATCCTGCCTCTCTCCTGTGTTTTGTAGGGTTTAGCTCTCTTCAGTGTGCAGAGCTGTTTTTCAGCCCAGCTTTGCATCTTGGGTTTGTTGAAGAGGTGTATCTTTCCTAGAGTTTTAGGCAGGACTAGTGTGGCAGGGCAGGATGCTGGATGACACAAAATCTGTAACTCATCCCAGTAATGTGGGAGTCTGTCCCAAGTGACTGTAAAGAATAGGACATGAAAAACTGCCAGGGCTTTTTTTCTTTTCTTTCTTTTTCATTTTTGTAAATATAGCTTTGTCCATGAAAGGATGGAGTGGGTGTAGAAGATGAAAGCATGGGTTGGACTGCCCAGCCTTGTAGGTTTTTTTAGGAAAAGTCCAAAAAGCTCTATAAACATGGGAAAATCCATGGAAATAAAATGCTTGATTTACCCCTTATTTCCAAGTTATATTTCTCAGATTACCTCCTCAGGTTCTCTCTCATCTCTTCATTCACACTGGAACTTTACATGTATAGAACAAAGGAACTACCTTTTTTGCCTGTAAATGAAGAACTGACAGCTGTTTATCAGGCTGTGCAATGTGCAACAGTCACATTTTAATACGAACATCAAACTCGCCTATTTTTTTCATGTGGCACATTACAAGTACGAGAGAAGAAAACTAGAAGAAATGTCTTGTTTCTGATTAAAACCACTCTTGATATGCTCTGTGATCCATAGAATGCAATAGTGGCGGAAAGAGAATAGCACGATAAAGGTTTCTGAGAACGATTTCATCTTGGAGCTCTTCCTGCATCACTTGCTTAATGTGGCTCCTGGAGGCCACAGAGATGAGACGTGAAAATGGACTAGAGCATTTAGGGGGAGAGACCCTTCTCTCTTGTTAGTTGGCTCCGATTACTTGATAGGTGACTAGAAACTGTGCTGTCCAAACAGTCAGTGTTCTTCCTGTAAGACGTGGGCGACTTTTTTGACCCTGTCTACATTTAAAATGTTTTCAGTGTATTCTGCAGGGGAAAACCTTCTATAGTTAGGTAGCCTGAGTTTCTAATAACTTTCAGAGGGTTTCGATGGACTGAGCATCAATATATTTGCTTATTTAAGTTAAATATTTTTTTCATCGACTGCTGTCTGCTACATAAAGTATATTTTTGCCTTCTCTTTCTGGTATCTTAAGACGACTTAGATACCATTTTGTGATAATTGGGATTCTGAAGGGAGGAAATGATGTTCCCATTGTAGACTTTGTTTTTAATTAGCTGAAAAAAGAGATGTAGGAAACAGTAAATTACAGAATGAAACTGCAGATATCTTGGAAGAGAAGGTATTAATAACATTGAAGAAGGAGATGCAGTGTCCTACTGATAGGGACTGGTCTACACCTGAGACATCCAAACTGACAGCTTTTCCAAATTTCTCCAAGTACATGGTAGGATTTTTCTTCTAGGAGTTAGCGATGATTTATGGATGAGCTATCTCCCTTTGGAAAAGGAAAGGACTATTTTGCTTTGGCACTCTCTGAAGCTCTTGGTTCCCTCTAGTACCTGTAATGAAGGTGAAGATTAAAATGAATTTGGTAAGGCAAAGTATCATCTTTGTTTCTGAGGGCACAATCCCGCCCTGGCTTGAGTGCAGAGAAATGATAGCTACCTGAAAGAAGAGCAGTCGTGGCTTGCCAGCCTCACTGAAGCAACAGTCAACAAATAGCATCAGCATGTTGAGGTAGATGCCAGCCTGTTGCTTGCCATACTTCAGGACAGCTGCTTTCCTTGTCTCCACTCAGTTTTCAGTGGTGGTAGTAAGGAGTTGACTTGAAATGATTTACGTATTCTGGTTATGAGCAGGGTTTATTCACTTCATCATGTCAACACAGACTAGCGTGTTTAAGAGGATTACCAGACTGCACTGGTAATCCACCTCTGGTGGTTAGCACTGTGTTCTTTTTTGTTGGCGTAATAGGTGCTGGTAACTACAAAGCAGTTTTTTCCTGCAGTTGCCTGTTCCTTCTGTGCAGTAAGAGACTTGCGTGCTGGTCTGTGCATTACATTCTACAGCTGCTAAATATCAATTTCCTTTTCTTAAAGGCATTAGGGTTTTTGTTTATTTTCTTTTCCATTTCTGATTCATGAAATTGAAGACACATATATAGATGCATTTCTTCTTGACCCAGGATCTTTGGCAGGAGTCCATCTGCATCCTGCAGGACCTCTGCAGACCATCTGCCCAGGATTCAAGCAACCCTCTTTGCTCTTTTGTCCTTAGTGGATGATTCCCCACAGGGCTGCATTCTGTTGGCTGCTTGTGTGAGACTCAGTGTTGCCTTAGCCCCTGGGCATAACATTTTTTCTGAGTGCAGCCTTACCTACAATATTCTCTAACAGGTTGACTGTCCTTTGTTATCAGTTCTGTGCTGCCAGAGAGTATACAATTTTGGAGGTGACATGTTAGATATTGGGGTTGAGCTAGAAGTTGGCTGTATAGAGATATGTCACAATTCTGCTAACTAATTTTTTTTTTTTTATTGTAGCATTTTGACTGCAGAAGGCAAAAAGGGGGGAAATGTGATGATAGTTATTTACACAGATAAAAAGATACTTGGTTAACAAGGAATGTCCTTCCGTAGCCCCTAACATACTGTATCCCTTCTTTCTGTTCCATAGTACCCCTTCAGAGATTAGTAAAATAATATTGTACGGTAGGGCTTCACGTTCTTCTTCGCCTCTGTACTGGGTCCTGACTTCTTTTCTCAAGTGGTCTGGGGAAAAAAAAAAAGCCAAACAATATTGGATTTCAGTTTTGCTGTTGTCACATTGTCGTAGAATTCAGTGCTATCACACCTGAAGTACACAAGCTAAAATAGTTTTAATAATTTTTTTCAAATTGAAGTGTAGTGTATTATTTTCCATAAATTATTTTCCTTCTATTTAACCATTATAGTACTTATCTTCCTGGGTGGTCATGTTATCCCTCTGAAATTTGCTGCAGTAGAAGTAGATGAAGCCTGAATAATATTTCTCACCCAGCCCTTCTTTAAATGTGGTTCCCCCCAAACATTAATGTTTTCACTATGCTTTCATTTTCCATTAAAAATAATTTAAACTATTTAATAATGAGATCTTATCTTCTTCGGCAGAACTTATATAACAAATGTGCATTTCATCTACGTAGTTTGCAGAGAACATGTGTGTGTGGGCAAACTTGCGTTTTTTAAACTAGATCCAGCCAGAGAACGAAAGGATGACACGAATTAGCCTTGTGCATCAAAAGGAAAAAGACGGTTTATCTGTTGTCTACTCTAAAGTGGTTGCATTACAGTTGACTTGGGCTGCAGTTTGGTGGCTGGAGGAGCCAGGCTCATAGCCAGCTGCCACTGAAGGAGGGAAATTTTCTTCCTCACTTTGTTCACCCAGCCCTTCCCCAGGCCAGCTCTGCTTAGTAATCCATAATAAAGCTGAGGGGAAAAGGGTTACTTTTCTGGTGAGATCTAAGTTGCACTATTTCACATGGTGTAATAAAGGCCACTGACGCAAACTAAAGTGGTCTATGTCCAACTGCAAGAATTGTGGGAGGCAGGAACAAGGGGCCTTTGACTTTCTTGCGGGCTGGTACATTGGCTCACTCTGTCACTGTAAACCTCTGTGTTAGTGAAATCTCACACCAGAATTAGAGACTTTAAAAGTTTGTAAGATTAATACAGTAACTGAGAATAAGAGGGAAGAAAATATCTCGGTTCCTCCCTCGCTCCTCGAACTACACAAAGCTTGAGCTCCGTATACCACAGTTTGCAGAGCAAGCTAAAAATGTGTTGTGAATAGGAGGTAAATGACTAGTCCTGGCTCAGGGGATGATAAGCAATTGATTGTTGTTATTATTAACCAAATATAATATTTGTATATGGATTGATTTCTGTACAGCTTACCGAATACAGAGGGTTTAGGCTGTGCATAACGTTGGATATAGTATATATACTGTATAAGTGAGTGTGTAAGTATATATTGTGGTGTATAAGGTATAGTCCCTTTTTTGTCTGTTTCATAGTATAAATGTTTTTCAAAACCTCTAAACTTCAGCTGTTTTGAGTATATGTTTATGACTTGTTGATTATTTGTCCCTATGCCTTGTCTAAAATCTGATGGGGGAAGCCCTGCTTTTAGTTATTTTACAACTTTGTTGACAGTTTGTGCTATAACAGCTATGATATGATTGGGTTTGTGCCAAGCTGGGAAGTTCTGAGTGGAAACTTGCAGCCTTCTGTTTATAAACTCCTGGATTTCTCTCTTACACACATGCTTCTCTTCTATGGGAGGAAGGATTTTCTGTGATTCATAACAAATCATCAGCTTTGCTTTGAAAGCCAATGTCATTGACAAATAAAATACTGGGAGACAAAAGAAAAAAAAAAGACAGATCCTAGAAGACAGAGCCCAAGTATCAGTGGGGACTCCATAGCTATTACTGTAGCATAGCACATGGTAATGTGTTCCTCTTCTCTTTATGTTCCCTCTGTCCAGTCCCCAATAAATCCATTCCTAGAAAAAAAAGACCCTTCAAAACTGGAAGTGAGAATTGCCCATTCCATGCATTTCTTCAGTGATGGATAATTTACCCAAATACTTCTGTCCTTATTTCTTAGTTTTCTTTCAAAATCTGTTGTATCTATTCTGTCAGATGCTGTACATTAACAAAATTTCCTAACGCAGAACTGAAGAAAGGCAGTAGGGATTTTCTGTGCTCTGTTTTTCAGAGAAGATCATACTAAGCATTATTTTGGCTATGAAGCCAACCTCTTAGTGAAATATGTTATTTAATCGTCATTATGTTTAGTATATAAACGGACTGTTTTTATTGGACAATGCATATGTATAAACACATAAAATTATACACACAGCCCCTTGCATATTTCATCTGGGAGATTTCCATGCCTGCAACTTACTGAGAGCAGACTGATTCTTTACGTCTCCAGAGCCGCTATCCAAGTTTCCAGTGATCTAAATATCTAAATGGCTTTACAGAGAATATAAGAAAGAGTATGGGATCCCAGTCCCATTTGGAGTGCGCAGGTATCTGCGTCAGACATGGATGTCTGCAGTATTTGTTTCCAGACCTCATCTGGAATTGAGCAAATGGATTTGATTTTTTTTTTTTCACAGTCAGAAAGAAAAGCACTGTGAAAATGATGCATTTAATAATACAAAGTGTGTCATGTCTGGGGTTTTTAATGTGCTCTTGAGTGTGTGGAAGGACGTTTCATAGATAGTCTTCAAATACCCAGATAAAAGCAAATTCCATTCAACACGCAGTATTTCTCATGAGAAAGCGTGCTGTCTCTTCCCTCTCCCGACAGGTCCCCCTGGAAATTTCAGTAGGAAGCAAGGTTAAAATCTTGCAAACGTGGGAAAAACCATGCTTGGTACTTTGTAAGGAATTAATGGCTTTTGATTTTTGAAAATATAAACCATGTTTTGCTTCTCAGCAAAATCCTGTAGTGTCTGTTTGGAAAAAGAACAATTGTGTTTCTAAAATGACATCTCCTAAATGGCATATTCCATTTATCCTTTTTCACCACTCTTGGTATTTCTGGGTGGTGGTTGTTGTTGTTGTTTTAACAAGTGGTTCTTATTTGGTATATTTTTTTAAGAATAAGGAAGAAGAGAGTCAAAGGCTGAACTGGAAGTTGAGATCTGGGGTTGCTGGGTTTATTACAGATGCCTACACAGTGACAACCCCTGGCGTGCGTGTGCGTGAGTGTGTGTGTGTGTGTGCGCGCATTTTTAAATAAAAAGGAAAGCAGAGGTTTGCTCATTTGTTTGCCTATTGTGAAGCTGTCCTGCACCTTTCTACTCCTTTGTACTGGGGTGAAGGCAGCTGAATGGAGGCCTTGTGCCATTTGTTGATTTTAAACCTCGCTGTTAATCCACAGGAACCTGCTGGTGTGCGCAGCAGGAGAGCTGTGTGACAAGTGGAAATCTGGGCGGGGGGGAGCGCGGGGGGTCACAGGGGATAATAATCATTCAGCCATCAGCCTTTGTCACCCTTAAGCCTAATTGTTACCCTCTGCTGGTAACCACATTGAAGTGCTGGCCTTTTAAGTGTTTCTTGATTTTAGTTGGCACAGGCTTAGGGATAGGATCGTTTATTGCTGGGTTTACATCATATCAGGTTTGCTGGGGTTTGTTTTGTTAGCCCTGTTGAATTTTCTGTGTCCCTTAAAACAATATGGGAGAGTCCAGAGTGGTGGAAGGGGCTGAATGGAAACAGTACGGTTGTTAACAAATTTTCCTCTGTCAGGAGCTAGGCTAAAAACAGAGACAGAAAGCTTTCCTGCTCTGCGAGCCAGCTGCATCACAGGGTCTGTGAATGAGCAGTAGTTGTTGATAGGGACACTCCGATGTCTGAACAGCCCTACATAAGGAGCAAGGTGGTGTTCAGGCTGCAGTGGGGTGGGGCAGAGGACACCTTCCTCTGCCCTTCGCACCAGCAACGCGTGCGTGCTTTCAGGTACCTAGCACTGAAGGCATGAGGGAGGGTGGCTGAAGCAAATGGAACTGGTAGTAAACTCAGGACAGGGAGAGGAGAATTAAACCGTTTAAAAACAACAAAGAAAAACCTTTAAGGTGAGATATCTTTTCTAGCAGTTGGAAACTGGTTCTTCAACTTTGCCTGCCAGTTACGCATGCTGAAGTTGGTATTGCACTTTCTGTTGTTTTCCTTGAAGAAGTTAGTGTAGAAGCTGCCACAGGAGCTGAAATCAAGCCTGAATCTAAGGCTTTGCAATGCACAAGTGTCTATATGTGTGAAATGAGCTTATATTGCGGGATGGGGGGGTGGCACAGGGGAGATCGTTTCGTTCCTCCCCCCACCCCTGTGTGGTGGGTATTGTTTAAGGCCGTTACCTAAGACTGCTTGCGCTTGTATAGGGAGGAAAATCCCCAGGTTATTGGTACAGGCTTTGGAGGTACTCTTGATCAAATACTTTCCTTCTAACCCGTCAGACACAACATATATCCAGCAAATGCAGTGACTGCACTGAGTGCTACAGCCTGATAGCCAGTGTTTGAAAGTTATGCCAGCAGTAGTGATGGTAAATCCAGGGTTGTTACAGGAGTCCAATTACATAGTGTGATTACAGTCTTATTTTCAAGTCCAGTCTTCCACCTGGCTCAGTGCTTCATCAAAACATTTGAGAATACATCTCAGAGTCAGATGAGTGTTTTGACCACTTTGTGCTTGCTACTCTTTACAGTAAAACAGGGTCATTTATTCACCAGGTTTGTTGTTGTGTTTTTCCTCACGTTCCAGTGGTATGATTCCTTTCTGCGTGTTGCTGTGTTGCTCTGCTCCCTGGATTTCTTTATGAACAGTGCAGGTCATAGCAGTGCCTGTGGGGGCTTGATAACTACTATAAACCAGTAAAAACTTCTGGTCAAAAAAAGCCATCAGCACTCAGCTTTTGTATTTTCACCCTTCTGTGGTGCAGATTTAATTGTAATTACTGAGTCAGCTTAATAATTCTGTTACAACTGTTGTTGCAGGACATGTCTCAGGAAGGCTATGGAACCAGATCTCAACCCCCTATGGCCCCAGGAAAGCCTAACCATGAAGACTTGAATCTAATCCAGCAAGAAAGACCATCGAGCTTACCAGTAAGAAACTAATGTGGTTTTTTTTCAGTATTCTAAAATGAAAGCACTGTACATAGCTTTTCATTCCATCTAGGATGAGTGGATGAGAAATACTGAAGGAAGAAATATCGAACAAGGTTGATCACAAACCATTTTTAACAATACGATGAGAACAGACAGCTTGTATATAAGCGGACTTTACTTAGGCTTGTTCTGGTTCAGAATAGCACCATTTATGCACTTGCATGTTTCGTGTTTGTGCATATGTGTATTTGCATAGAGAAAATGGATTGACTTTTTAGCTTTAGAAATTTTGTACTTGCATAAAACAATCTGGTGAGGAAGAGGGGGTTTTTCTGTGCCCTTTTAAAGGGATTTCTGTAGATTCTGGTTTACAGTATTGCTGCCAGGAGTTGTTTGCTTCAAACCCTGATCATCAGTGATGAGTTTGACATGTTAATTCTGATACTGTTACTACAGAAGTGTAGAATTGAGAATGACAGTGATACTTGGGCTAGGTTGATCTTCTGGTTAGGAGATTATTTTGGACTAACATCTATTAATTTTCTGAGCTCAATGCATTCTGCTGTGGGGGAAGCAGCACAAATTAATATAATTTGGAAAGACATTGTAACTACTTTTATTT
This sequence comes from Todus mexicanus, assembly GCA_013389965.1. Taxonomy (NCBI): domain Eukaryota; kingdom Metazoa; phylum Chordata; class Aves; order Coraciiformes; family Todidae; genus Todus; species Todus mexicanus. The sequence goes on from WEIS01080145.1 coordinate 12,037, forward strand.
TTTTAAGTTCTTGCATCACTATAATCGACAAAGTGCTCCTTGTACTTGTCTCTGTGTGCCCCTCGTGGTTTCGGGATTTTCTTGTTTGTTGGTAGTAAAACAGCATGAATTTAAACCAACTAGAATGTGTTCATCTTAAATGATGAGAACTTTCTATAAACTATGTGACCTCTGGCTTGGAATAATGTATCATAAACATCTGGGGTATTTCCTGCAATTCACTGGGTATGTATTCATTTGCAGTTAGCAGAGGGATCTGTCTGAAGAGTTTACTGTAGCAAGACACTCAATGTATTTATCAAATCGGTAGTATGTTGTATATTTTACCTCTGGCACATGGCACTGTTGTCAGTCCCTGAAAATAGGGCAATAAAAATCTTTTTACCATTTTAAAGTTATACCTTTGAAACCTAGGAGAACCTGTGCACCACAAATTCCATACAGGACATTTGAGACATGCGTGTTTCAGGAGAAACTATGGAAACTGGTGTGAGAAAAGATAACTGTTTGCTTTGAACCTAGTATTAATTTGACAGTTTTTCAGGAAACCTTTTAAAAAAAAGATTAATTTGTCTGAATAAGTCTGAAAAATGACTAGTGGCAATTACCTTAAAAATAGCAGCTACTGTGGACAGTGAACTGTTTTGGCAACAACTACCTACTTATAAAAAGCAGTGATATTAAAAGGGACTTTCCATCTCCCAGTTTTTCATGAACAGTGTTTATTAGGGTAGAGAGAAGTAAAGTTATTTATCAACTAATGTTCTTCTAATTTGCCTGTGGTTTTTCTTAAACAATTGTCCTACTTTTAATCTATGCTCTATTCTACCTCCATCATCATGATATCTAAGCAGAGTATTGGGTATTATCTGTGTCCCTGAGTGTTTGGTATATTTAGTAGCTCATTATTATTCTAGGTATGAGTAAGCTGGTAGTATTAACAGTGAATGTTAACCGCTTTGGTCACATAGCTTAAACTCTTGAAGTTGTTCCCAAATGTTGCTATCTAGACACTGAAAAGCTTTGATACATAACCAGGGACCTTAATACACTTAAAACCCCTGCGGTTTGGATAGAGAGGGAAATGGGAGATATTATCATTTTGTATTTTGTTTTGTTTTGGGGTTTTGTGTGTGTGTTTTTGTTTGTTTATTTGTGGTTTGTTTGTTTTGTTTTTCAAATTTAAAAACAGGCCCAACCCTTCATATGTGGTGACAAAGCTTTTTTTGGTAGTATGAGCAAACCTCCCCATCATCTTACATCCAAAGAAAATGTCTTAGAAATTAGGAACGATCCATACATTCAAAGGACGGTGAACATGATAAATGCTTTAATATAACTCTGTTTGGGATATGGATATCCTGACCATATGAACATGGTGGGTTTTGCTTTTTTGCCTAGAGCAGGAGAGTTCTGTATTCAGTTTTGGACTGCTTCTGGAAACCTGTGATCACTATCCCTTGTTTAGTATTATGAGTTACAGTGTTATTTTGGGATACTAAATATGGCTTCTTAAGCTTGGTTTCAAGGCAGTGCTGTTCTTTGGGGTAATTGTCTGTAAGTCGTCTATCTACAGTGAAGCTTGTGTGGTATTACACTATTAATAAAATTTGGTTATGTTTTGTTTCATGGTATTCCGGTATTTATACAATTTGCCCGTTATCTTTCTCTTTCTTAAGGGCATTGTGTAAAATCAAAGCAGCTACATAGCAAGCTTATACAAGTGTCTAAAAACAACAAAAGAGATGTAATACTAAATCGTGAATGGTGCTCTCTGATGTGGCTTTGAAAAAAGTTTCGCTTTGATGGATCTGAAGAGGCGCTGGCCACTTTCTGCGGCACTGAATGCTGGTTTGTGTCATCCTTTTGGGGGAGTTTTTTCAGCAGGTCTGTGTCACAGTAAGAGCAGCTAAACAGCTCAATAGTTGTTCCGTTTCCTTCACACATTGTATATAAAAGTCCCGGCTTGAATGTTCCCATAAAGTTCAAAGCAGACAAATTTGTAATGTGGCTTGGTAACAAATGGCTACAAACAAAATATGGCTTTATTAGCTACTTCTAATGGCCTGTCAGATTCTATACAATGCTTGCTTTCCTTCTCCTAACTGCTCTGATATCTGGAGGGCTTGACCTGTAGGTCTCTGGCCATGTGGAGTCACTGAGAGCCTAAATGAAAAGTTGCACATAATAGTGGTCTGCGCACTTCTGTTGGGGTCACAATTAGAAGGAAATCTCAAGCTTTTGAGAAAACCTGGGAGTTAGGTTCTCTGTGAAGGAGAGGAAGTCATAAACAGAAACTGTTCCCTATTAGAGTGGAGGAATAAAGGGGGAGAGGCCTGAATGAAATTGTCTGGAGAACAGCTACTACAGAATATATTTATCGAGACTTAAGGGATAGCAGCAAAATACACATTTCTGCTGTTGTGAGAAAGCTACAGCAGACTTACAAGAAAAAACTTCCAAATGATATATCTGCAAATTTGTTGTAGCAGTAAAGGAGCTTGTGTCAGCAGTAGACTATGTGTCTGTGAAGACTAATCTTTTATTTTGTCTTTAATGAGTAATTTTGTAAATGTTCACATTGAATTGTGTTGATAGAATGAAGAGCAGAAAACATAAATTTTTTTTTTTTTCTTGGCATCAGTATGAAAGTCACTTCAGATAGGCATTGGTGGTTTTGCTCTTACTTCGCTTTGTTTTAATAAGGTCCTTTCCCCCTCTCCAGTGTTAGGAGTGCTTCTTTGAGGTGTGAGGTCAAATGGCTTACCCAAGGTTGCCATGCTTTTGAAACACAGGTTTCTGCTATTTTTTTTTTTTTGGTTGCAACCTACAAGTAAAATTCTGTGGCTGCTTGAGCCACTGTTAGCCAAGGCAGTTGCAGTCCTGCCATGTGGCCCACAGCGTGCCAGATGTGCCATCTCATCTCTTCCACTGTCACTCGTGGGACTGGCCAGTGGATTTGGTTCGGAGAATTGAACCAGCTGAGAAATAATGACTATTTCTGGGTTACTTTTACCTGAATCACTGTGTAATTGCATAGGCATCAGTGGTACCTCAGAAGAGAAGAGGGGAGTCAGAAGCTGTGATGGGAAAGGGGACAGTGGGGACCACAGCAGCTTTGATTGTAGCCACATCCTAGAAGACTGTATGATCATGCTGGGAGAGTTTAAGAGGAACGATTTCTATGCAAAGCAAAACAGTAGGCCACAATGGAAGCAGAATGTCATTTGTATCTTGTGCAGTGCTTTGACCTGAGAAGTTTGATTATAGTTCTACAACATCTGTAGTTGTATGAGCTTCAGTGTCAGATCGGTCTCAAATAACACATACTGTTGCTTGGACAGAAACTTCTTAAGGTATCAGTTGCCTCCTTTCATTATGCTTGGTGCTGTGGAAAACAGTAGTCCCTTCCCAATTTTAACTGCTTTACAGTTGTTGCTTTCACTGTTCTTCCTCATTTTAGTGAGCCTCTAAAGGACCTTACGAATGCTGGACAGTTATTCCTCTGGTCAACATACTGTTTTCATTGTAGAAGGAGGGTACTAAATCAGATTTCAAAGGACCTCTGTTGAGAAATAGTAGTGAACTAAGTGCAGGACTAGATACACATGGCTCATGGACAGCATCATTTCAGATGCATCTTGATAGGTGCAGGCTGTGAGGATGGTTTGGAAATGCACATTCCATGTCTCACTTGTAGAATATAAAGTAGCTTGGAAAGTCATCTTGAGTAACAGTGCTCCCTGAGCAAACGCCTTTAATGGCTGAAGTCTTAATAGACCAGGAAAACAGTTCCCAGCATTGTTTGAGAAGCTGTGGCTGAGAGTTAAGTTAGCAGGAGATACCTCTTCTTTTCTCAGATGTTAAGCTACTGGAATGAGGGACTCTGGTGACATTTATACAGAGCTTAGTCCAATAAGCCCTAATCATGATCAAAGTTGTGGGCACTACCATAATGTAAATACTAATTACCACTGTAGCCCCACTGATGAGGACAAATCAGTACTAGAGGAGAGGTCACACAGCAACCCTAATTTTTTATATATTTTTTGAAAAAAACTCTTGTTGGATTCTTCACAGGTAAGAAAATTGGAATGCTTGATCTAAATTTAAGTGATATTTAAAAAATCCAGAATATTGCTTTTGATTTGAGAAAGGGGGAGGAAAAAACAATAAATCTGTAAATGGATTCTTGGTAATTACTGGGAGGTGAATGCAGTTGCCAGCTGATAGATGTATATGTAGTACATGACAGCAATTCTGTCCTGTAGTAACTCATTTCTGTTCTTGTCTTCATCTGAAAATAACTGTTTGGGAGTATGTTAAACCATGAACAAGAAGGAAATGTAAGTATGTAATACTTGTGAATTAAATTTTCCATTGTTTTTACATCAAGTAGGATAAGACTGGTGTGCCTCTTTCCCACTTTCTTATTTCTACAATGTTGTAAAATAACTGAATGATCTTGTTTTCCTTTGTTTGGGTCAAGAAATTTTAGCTGAAAATTGTTACTCTGTGAAAGAAGATTATTGACTCAACAAGCCTTCAATTTTCAGTGAATAACACTCCCACCCTCTAGCTTCAGGAACATGTGGTGCATGCATTCTATTTTAAAGTACAGACTGTAATTTAAAACTGAGGCAGTTTGATGCCCCACTGAACTTTGTTTAAGCCTGGAATAAAAGGAAAAAAGCTTCAAGTTGCAAAGAAGTGACTAAGCTTTCTCAAAGGCTTTTCTTAGCCATTATGCACAGTGTTGGAAAAAGTTGCTATTTTTTCCAAGTCATTTTAATTCTAGATCAAGTGCCATTGCTGGATTACTTTTTTTCCTTCTTCTTGCCATTCCGTGTAATAAGCCTGTAGCTAGAGCGAGTTTCATACAACACGTGTGAAGATATCAAGTATATGTATTTTAGTGTGTTTCTGAGGTGTAAATCATGCTCTGTTGTTGGTGCTGGTGCGCATACAGATTCCGCGCGTGCGCTCTTGTTTGTGTCCTGGTGTTGGTCAGAATAGTGGGTCACATCCAGTGCGAGCCACGGCAGCACCACTGGCATTGGTGACATTACGAGGGCATGGATTTACTCTTTGTGTGTCTCTTTGAAAATCTTAGCCCACTCAGTGTTTGTGCATGTTTTACATTTGCCTTCAGTGAAGCCACGTTCTCATGTAGGTGATCAAACTGCTATATTGTCTCAGAGTCAACTTGTACATTCAGTGTAAGTCCCATTTGGGGGAAAAAATTCAATTAAAGTAGCGCCGAGCAGCCTTGGGCATATGGTGTCCATGTAGAGTTAAACACTGAAACTAAAATCATTGATTCTTGAATTAAGTATTCTTGTTCTTAAAACTAAAATTTCTAATGTGAAGAGAAGGTCCTGTTGTTATTCATGTTTTGTGCTTCACAAGATTACTTGGCTTTGCTTGATAGATTGATAATATTTATTTTTAAAACAGTGTTAGGTTGTTATTGAAGTATAAAAACTAATTTCACTAAGTACTGTAAAAAAGATACTTGGCTATTCCATCACCTTTTCCATTTTAAAAATAATTCAGCTTTACAATGTTTACAGTATCCCTGTAATCACTAATTTAGGAGCTAAGAAAATTTACAAATGCAAAAATAAGTATTTAGTCTGACCTCTACGTGAAACTTATATGGGAATCCTGCTAAGGGATTATAGATCCCAGTAGTGGTTAAGGTTGCAAAGACTTCTATTTAAATAGGCCAGCGTTGTCCTAAGTGGAATATTAAAGTATTGGTAGCTTTCTTCTGCAGTGTTTTTTGAAGGCATGAGGAGTTGCATCAACATACCTTATACCTCCAAATACCAGAACACTATTGGTATCAATTCAGGAATTAAAGAAAGTAGATTTAATTTGGGTGTTTGAAGGGGGTTCTTCCCCCTTCTCCGGTTGTTCCCTCCCTAGAGGCTGGGGCAACTGAACTACCCCTGTGGTAGCCCCTGAAATATCAAAGCTTGCAGCTTGGAATGAGAGGCAAGCCGAAAGCCCCCAAGGCTACTTTAACATGCAAGTCCATAAACCGTATCAGCACGGGTGCCTCTGCATGCGCGGCTCAGATGTACCTGCTGCAGGGGCAGTAACGGCACTGGCTGTCCTTTTAATCTGCCTCAGTTTCCAAGTCAGTGCCTTTAGGTTCTATGCTTGGATATCTACCTTTAAAATGGTAAGGTTTTTCTGGATTTGGGGATTAATTTATTATTTTTAAAAAACATTTTACAAAATATGTGCACATACAGTGTGTGGAAACGCATGTGTGTCTTATCTGCTTGGTTATTTGTAAATTTTGAGTTGATAGCATACTATAAATTCCAGAGATTAATATATTCACTGGTGCATGTCTTTTGTTCATGCCTGTGTGAACATTGGGATTACAACGCAGAAAGTAAGACAAAAGAGTATTACTCACTTGAATACCATTTCAGGAAGTACCTGAGACACTGTAAATGTTGAGGTTTTGTCTTCTTTCTTTTATTTTTTTTACCGCAAGTATTCCTGTAAGATAGGATTTCTTTTTTTTTTTTTCCAGAATGACTCTTTTACTTGTGCTCACCAACCGTTGTGAAAGTGTGACCTCAGCTTCATAACCTCAGCTAAACACAGTAACTCATTCTGACCAGCAACATCTGAAGCCTAGCAGTAGATGACTTTTCTTTTTCTTCTACCATCCATTCCTGTTTGCTGGGAATGCGTTGGCTTCTGGTGCTATTGTTTCAGCTTTCATGTCAAAAAAAAAAAAAAAAA
>WEIS01080175.1:0-10224 GCA_013389965.1 Todus mexicanus
TTCTGGTGGCAAAATGCTGGAAAAGGGGCCCTCAATACTATCCAGGAAATCTGGACTGCAGTTAACATCTTTTCTCATGATGGGTAATGAGCTGTAGTAATTATAGCTGCTGTGCATCTCTGTTGGCTTGCTTCCAGGGCTTGTGATTGTGCTCACCTCAGCCAGGTTATCATTTTCAATGTTAAGACACTACATGGGAAATGCAAGAGAGAAGTTGAGCAACACATCTCCAACTGATAAAACCTTTCTCTATAACCTGCAAACATTAAATATTTTAGCAATCAACGTGCACATAAAATGAGTATTGCAACACCGCCGTAACCTAGAAGACTACAAAGCATTTTTACTATTGAGAGGCAATCTAGGAGGAAGACTAGATACTTAAGCGAGAGTATAAAAGCAACTTGTTCTGGACAAAGCTATTTAGACTCAGAGAGCAGAGCCTCCCAAACTCAGAGCAAGATGCTGAAGAGACCCCTTGCAATGCTGTAGGAAACTGTACAGAGCCTTCCTGTGCTGGTAAATAGCTGGTGGGGATCCTGGAGCTGCCAGGTCTTAGAGTAGAAGGCTTGCAAATGTTAACTCATCCCACATACTTCTAGTTAAGCTGGCGAACATCAGTGTGAGCATTGAAGACTATTACACCGATGGGCTTTCATTGGTACAAGACCAATGTTCTTTCCAACAGGGTCGCAGTTTCTTAACTGAATCTGAAGTAAGTGTGCCTGCTGTCCCCGAAGAATTAGGCAATTACCAAAATGATCTTCTTTGTCTTAAGAAGGGACCACACACTGATTATTTAACCAGAGATCTTTCAAGGCTTAAGCTAAGGTTTTGAATGTGAGAGTTCTTTGTTATTTTTTTTCTCTTTTCTCCAAACATAACTCATAAAAGACAATGCCCTCAATTTAATTATCTACTTCTTTCAGAAGATTATTCAATTCCTATTCAGAACTACTACAACAGATAATTTTGGTTTGTTTTCTTAGTGTATTTTCAGCATCACTTCTGTCTCTTTCACAGCTGATTTCCCACATTACTATCTTGGGGATTTTAAGCTTACCATAGCAGTAAAGATTAGGAAACTAGATATTTATTTTTTTTAAATATGAATAGATGCAAGGAGAAAGTAGTGGCAGGAAAAATGCAGATCCTGCAAACTTTTTTTTTTTTCAATATGATTTGGATTTATAGGCATCCTACCGAGCATCTACCTCTTGTGCTAACAGCAGAGCAGCATCACGCTGAAGCATGATAATGTTCTACAGAAATATATTTGAAAATAAATGTATTCAATTTTATAGTCAAATCTAAGGAAAATATAAATAGAAACACAAGGATAGGAGGAAAAACAAAACCTAGATGTCCCTTGTATTTAGTTCATGTACATCACATAACTAGTTCTTACTGAATATACATGAACAGTAGTTATATAACTATACCTGACTCTTCTATGTATCTAAATATATGTTCTATCATCTTAATGAAAACATTTCTTTAGATAAAAATTGAGTGCAAAAGTAACCACAAATTATTCACACAGACTCTGCAAAAAACCTATTTACACTAATGCTTGTGGAAACAATTCCTGTTGCAGACCCCTACATTCAGAAGTGTCGATTTTTAAGCAGCTGAAATTTCAACCATGATCATGCTGTCACAAGTTGCCTACAGAGACAAATAATGATTTGCTAAACATAGGGAAGTTCTGATTGAGGAGACAGATCATATTTTATTAAGGTCTTCTGATAAACAACTAAATTGCTTCCTCCTACATGTTTTTCAATATATGGCTTAAAAAAAAAGAGAGCTTATATTGAGTTATAGATGTCCAATGGGTGTAGAATCCAACATGATAGTCATAATCACCATCTGTTAAGAAGCTATTGTATTGCATTCTCTGAAATACGATACTCTTCCAAAATATCATGCTATTTTTTTCAGGAGCTTGTCATGCTAAACCTTTACCTGTAACTCTGGCAGAGACAGTAATTCTTCCCAAACTTGCTCTATGTTCTGCATATTCTCTGCATCAGTAAGTGGAACTAGAACAGGTGATTCTGGTCGCTGAGCGTGATCAGAGGAAATGAAGACTGGGTTGCTATCGATCTGAGCAGGAACCAGTGACTGAAATGCACTTGAAGAAGCCTGGAGTATTTAAAAAGTAGTAATTTTTTAAAACCCCAAAACAACAACTGAAAAAGCCACCACAATCCACCCCCCTCCCCCCCCGCAACCAACCCACAAGAAACAAAAAACACAGAAAAAAATCCCACTCAAGACATAACACTGAATTTTCCAAAGCAAAATTCTGTTTTTTTGATGTTCTACTCTTTCTGCAGAACAGACAGGTATTTCTTAACAAAAACATGATTTGTAAACTATGGGCTAATATAAAAATATTCCCATGCAAGTAGTTTCATATTAAGAAAAGAACAAGGAAAAAACAAATGTACAAACTGGCTGGTAAAGGGCTTATCCTTCCACATCAAACAGTCTGGGTCAGCACATGGAAATAAAGCAACTCGAATGCACTAACTCCAGAGCTGCCCTAAGCTCACTGTAACAAACTGCCAAAGTCCACTACCATTATTTGCAGTAACCGCACTGGGTTGCCTTCAGCTGGCGCTACCCAGTGAATCACCCTGGCCACAGGGTTCAGGAAGCAGACGGAACACAAGAGGACCACTCCACTCCCTCCAGACACAGGCCTCGTTCAAGCCTACTACGCTGCTTTATTCCAGCTGGAGTCAGCTCGAGGACAAAACTCGAGTCGTATCACAGTTACTATTATGCTGAAGGCATAGTAAGAGAAGACATGAAATTGATCCCCCGGAAGACCACCCATGAAGCCGCCAATTTGAGCATTTTTACCTCATTGTCGTCTATAAATGGGAATGCTTCTGCCAAGAGCTGCATGCAGTCATCAAAGGAGAGGGCCTCTGCTTCTGGTTTTGAAGTCTGTGTGGTCTTAAATTGGAAAGTTATGAAAAAATGTTACTGCATCTTTGAATAACTGAAAAATCTTCCATTACAGCAACAAATGCAAATTCATTTTAGGTAACTGCTAGCATTAGGTCTTCCCGTGAACGGAAAAAAGCTTAAACACACTCACAAACACATTGGAGCTTACCTGTGAAAAACTGACTGGTGGCTCAGTATGTTCTGACTGAATGCGCTGAGCTGGCTGAACAGGAACAAATTCACCGGTCTCTTCATCTAGCTCCAGCTGAGCCAGCAGGGCTTTCTCCTGCTCTTTTTGGAGCTGTTCTTGTCTTTCCTTTTCAAGTTTCTTCTGTTTCTCGAGTTCATACTCCTTCTGTCGTTGACTAAAATCGAAAACTTCACGCCTTGCCCCAAGGTCTATATCTTGCCTCCAAAGGATGTCAATCAAGTTCATGTCCTGTAATAGAAATGCTTTTTTTAAGCAAGCATCCTCCCCAGCAAAACTGGTTCAGAACAATAGCAAAGCTTTTCATTTCTGTATTAAACAGGTAGACTCACATTACTCAATAGACATGTAGACTCATACTGCAAAATGTATTTTAAAATATTTATGTTCCTTCCTGGTATTAAGTATTAATCTTAAAGATTGGCAGAACAGGGCTTCAGAGGTGGAGGATAACCTGGTTTCAAAGTCACCAAGTGAAAAAACATCACTGGAGCACTAAACACAATGATTGAGACTACTACTAAAAAAATGTAATTTAAAGCCTAGTCTAAGCTGATGTTCCATGTGCAGTTGGTTTGGAACAGCTGAGTACAAACTAGAGGTCAATAGGTTCCCAAATATTGAAAATCAGTGGGTGTCTGGCTCAGTCAGTCATTATCACACAGCTAACAATGACATAAATTTCTTGGAAATTAGCTATCCTTTGTGCCTGTCCTGTTTCAGAAGACAAACTAAACTCTGCTATTTAGAGAAAAACAACTGCTTAATACTGTTTGATTTGGCTACAGTTTATTTTATTTATTGCAGAAGGAGTATTTGGGACAGGGGAAAGTGGGTTAGTGGATTGTTTGGGGTTTTTACTGTTCAAGTATACAATATTTTTAAGTGTTGAAGTTAGGACTGTTTTTTTCTGTGAAGACAACCCAACACTCAAAATTAATCAATTTGGATGGCAGCTGGTACAGAATTTTAATACTTGGTAGCCACAGTTGTCAGACGGGTAAATGCCAACGATTTCTAGCTGGTGGCCTGGGAGTTTTCATTTTATGGCATGTTTCATTATTCTTAAAATTACCCTTTAGCCGCAGCACACAAAAAAAATGTTCAGCATTGGGCATTCTCATCTGGCTTGCTCACTACAAATAACACACAAAATACATTTCAGTTAAACAGAACTTTACTGGGTCAGTTAGCAGTTCCACACCCATGATACATGTATTTTGCCATCGTATCAAACTATAACATTCCCTTATCTCTAAGGACTATGTTCAAATAGAGACGAAAAGTAACCTGAGCACCAAGTCATGTTGCTATTCAAAACTAACTCTTCGGTACAACGGTTATAGCAAAAAACATTAGGGCAAGTCCACATTTGAACAAACCACTGTTCTCATTTCTTTGTTAAAATTCTATACTCAAAATAGTGCTCATATTTACATGGCATGAACGTCTTCTACCAATTACTACAAAACTTACTATTCTCTAGACTCGGGCAGTGATATAAAATATGTGTGTAACACAAAACAGGCATTCCCCCATCTAAGGCACATTGAATACACCTAGCTGGGAGGGACAAAACTCAGCTTTAAACCAGCAACGAAGAACCTGAAATAATTAAGGTGGCTGCCCATGACAATTTTTGGTCCCTCCAGATTAGCAGGGTAAACCAAACTAATTAAGTTCTGCAATAACTGGAGATATGGCAATATGGTATAGCTTCATTAAGGGCCAGTAGTTTACCAGCTGCTCACTGTCTCCTGCAGCAGGTTCGAAACTGTTTCCTAGTGTCAAGCGCATTTGCAATATGTTCTGGATAAAACTGCAGGATCTGGATTTTAGGGCTCACTTCTGAATTATTCATTTACAAGGAACCACTAAAAATGTGACTCAAAAGATATTTTTGTGTATATGTGTATAATGCACGAGGCTGTGAATTAACAGAGCTGTTTTCCTCCCTGAGCTGCAACAGAATGCAGCACAAAACCAGCAGAACTGGTGTTTGGTTTCTGTTCAATCATAAAAAAAAACCCCAAGTGATAAAAAATAAAATAAAAATAGAAGAGGTACAGAAAGCATAACATGTCTTCCTTAAAAAGAAAAAAAAAACATGTAGCCTTAGTGCAAAAACTTAAGGCACAGCTCTAAATCTCTCAGCCATACTACTGGCTGCATTCATCATCATTATCGAAATAAGTAGCTTTGGGTGCTGCCTCATTTGTGGGATGAGAGATCTCCAAAGACACCACCTGGTCAAAAAAATAAGTAAATAAAGTGCTGTGGCTGTACAGCACCACCCCTGTGTGCGCAGCTATCAATTCAGCAAGGAGGACTATTTTTTGAATGAATATGCTTGCATGGTTTTCACGGTCTCGGGCTGTTGTTTGAGAAATACGACAGCATCGATTGACTCCTGTCCTCTTTTTTCAGGGGACTATATTTAGCCCAGTGTCTTACACCTTTGATAAAGGGCTGAGCTTCGCTCAATGATGTTGTGCTCTACCCTGGAGAGAGATGCGTGTCAGGAGCACCTCTTTAAATTTTATTTAATTGCTACATTTGTGGCATTTAAAACCAAAATGATGGTGTTTGTTGGTTTTGTTGGTTGTTTTTTTAAATCATCAACTGGAAAGGAGCCCTCCTATTTTCCATTTGAAGAGTTCTATATAAATACAGCAATATTAGCCTTAACTTCAAATAACAATTCAAATAATCACTCTTCACCTGAATGGGCTGCATGGAGGAAGTGTTCTGTTCAATATGCTTATATGTAACCTCATCAAACAGCACACTGTCTTGAATATTAACCCACCATTTAATACTCATTTATAAAGAATTTGCAGCCCATACTATTAGTAATACTGTCTTTTTCACAAAAAAAAAAGAAAGAAAAAAAAATGTTATTCTGGGCATTAGTCCAAAGCCTCAGGTCAAAAGTTAATGGTGTCAGCACTGACCAGTAATTTACTAAGGAGTGAAACACAACCCCCAGCACCAAGTGATGGCAAAGAACTAAACTAAAAAAAGCTGCAGTCTAAAGCAAATATTCTGCAATTTTGTTCCTTCAGCCTCTCCACAAACTTTATCTTTACATTATTCCCCCACCTTGTTCACCACACATACACAGAGCTATGCACAGACAGGCACTCTATTTTAGGTTTATCACTGAAGCATTTTTCCCCTCCACTGTGAAAGCATCACAGAACTAACTGTATTTGATGCCTGAAGTGTTTAACTAAAGTTATTAAAATGTATTTGACTTCTTGCCTGTGCGACGGCTACCCTCTGATTTTTAGACGCCTCGGCATGATGTGCTGGTCTCAGAAAGATTTGTGTGGAGGGACGAGGGAGCACGGATTCACAGCTGAACTGGAGCACGCGCACTGGGAGTCCTGTGAAAGATTCTTCTGACCCAGGGCTCGTTGCTGCCCTTTGGAGCCACGCTAACCACTTCCCTTAATATCAGACATATTTACTGTAACGGCGCCAACGATCCCTCATGTGACAGAGTTCACGAGTGCCCATTTGTTCTTTCCCCCATTGTGCAATTTCTTGGATTGCATCAGAGGAAGCGGCAGCTTTGGCAGAGTCAAGCGAGCGGCGTTGCAGGAAGAGCCGGGCTCCTCTGCAGGAGGAAGGATCCGCGGCCAGGAGGGATTTCAGCCATAGCGCTTCCCCTCGCCTGGAGCTTGGCTCCTTCCCGCTCAACACTGATGCTCTTTTTAAGGGGAAATACATTAAGGTATTTTCATGTGTGGATTACCATTGCCCAACATTTCTTTACTTCTGGGAAAGTAACATGGTTTTAATGTTTTTTTCCAAGCAGACAATGAACTGATGTTATTTATATTTTCACATTTTTGTAGACAGAGGAAGAGCCTCTCTCAACAGACAAGGACATTCTTTGCTTTCCCATGATCCATGTAAGCGGGAGGTGCCTTGTACGCATGGTTTGAATTTTTTTGTTGCTCATTTAGTGATATGCTCTTCCACAGCATTGATGGCTTAGTTTGGACATATAAAAGCACTTTTAATAAGATAAACATAAATGTTAAACAATTCACATTAAGCCACCATCTGGCCCCCAACGGAAATTTTCATGTTTTAGATTTACATATCAGCATTTGCCATCTGGGCAGAGTCTGTTATACATTTTATGAGAAAATCTCTGACTGCATTGTAAGGTTTGACAATTAACTCGTATTGCTCCTAAGCAAACATATTTGCAGCAGGGTAAACAAAGGCAAGAGAATCTGTTTTCGTGTTATTTTCACAAAATTACTTTCACGCTTCAAACAAAATACTAATCTTTCATTTCATTATTGTTTGGTTTGTCTGACTGACTCTGGTTTTGTTCAGAATATCAACCATTTACAGGTAAAGTGGAAACATCCAGCGCCCACAGCAGAGAAACAATCTGCTATGTCAGACAGGACTTGCAACCCATTATTAGCTATCCCCTTAATGCCGAGCACATCATGGTCTGCATTTACTACTTCTGCTTGCCTTCTGCAACCTAAACTAGGCTAACACAAGCAGAATCTCTCCCAGGATCCATTAGCACCTAACTCCAAGAAGAGGGAAGATTTCCCATGCCAGCGCAAGTAAATGGAAGAGCACTAGAATCAACGGCTACTGTATCCAGCAGAGCTCAGACCAGCACCCTGCAGGAAGCAGAACACTCCTATAGCTTAATCACAGAAAGAGGCATGGCAAATTTCCTATTTGTTTTCTAGAAAGTGGAAGGAAGGAACAAAAAGCACCCTAAATTTTTGCTATATTCAAAAAGTCTGGGAAGTGAGGATCAACGGTCTGAGATACTCTAAGAAAAGAATGAAGGGTGGGGGATAAGTAATAAAGCAAGAGAAGGAGCTGGAAGCATCTTACTGCTTAGGAAAAACACAGGCAGTGCTAACAAGAGCTGAAGGTTTTCCCCTTATTATTCTCAAGAACCGATTTTATTCAAGGAGGTTTGAAGAATTATTTATACATCATTTGATGTTTTCATATGATCTGTGAAATCACTAACTAGTGGCTTGTTTCTGAAATCTTCAAGGTAAGCCACCTGTTTAATTACTACTCAGAATTACAGAAAAAATCCTGGACACATAAGCCTCATGCTTCAGAGAAAGCACAGACAACAGATAAAGTCAACCCAACACCTTAACTTTTTTAAAAATAATAAGAGTTTTGAAAGCTGACCCACAAATTTCAATACCTTACAACTGCAAATTGCAGAACAGAAGTTAATTCAAGAATGTGGCAGGGACAGTAAGGACATGAAATACATTGAACAAGCAGCGGCCCTTATGAGAAGAATGGGGAAAGGGGAGTGGCAGAAGCTATTTGTGCTGGAGGGCAGAAGGGTACAATAGCAATTTTAGATGTCTGGATTTAGGATTTGGAAATGTGACAGAACAGNAATTTCCACTCCACATCTATTTAAATAAGCCTGTTGAAAAATGCTGACCATGTGTTTAGGGACATTCTTCTGCCCCAACAGAGACATATGAGATAAGCTCAGTCCCTGAAATGTGTTCATAGGCAAATTACTTTTTTTTCCAAAGAAAAATTCTCTAGAATGCTTTGCCAGGCCAGGAACAGAAGAAGTCTTGATATTTCATTAGCTAAAAGTGTTTATCCTCTGTTTTCTCCTAACATCCATCTCATATTTCAGACTGTATTTCAGCAGGCTCTTCTAATAAATGTCAAATTGTCAGAATCTACTCTTATAAATTAACCCAGTTGAAAACCTCTTTGGCGGGATTGTCCATAATTCTTTTCACTACAAGCCTTTTCTGGCCAATACCCCGACAAAGACAGGGAGAGTCCCTGGCTGGCTGGAAGGACAATCTTCCTCTACAGGTGCAATTCTGGAGACTACACACACATGCTCCCAACTCTCACTCCAGAAATAACTCCTCTGAGAGGTGGATGATTTATGTATTTCACCTAAAGTGTCGTCTTCCAGGAACAGTACCAACAAAGGCTATGACTGTAAGAGCTGTACAGCTCCCAACATGATGGTTTTACCATATGATACATCTTACGGCAAGCAAGATTTCCAGACGGCCAGGGAAAACATACACCTCATACATTCTCCAGTAACAGCAAAAAGAAGGTTTCTTTAATCCTCAAGAATGTAAAATGAGCAAGAATATAACCACAACAAAGAATTGGTGTTGTAGGCTGTTTATGGTCATTAATGCACTACTTCATTTCAACTCCAAAAGCTGCAAAATCCCCAGGCTAACGGTAGAGCAAAACCACAGCAGGTAAAGAAACACATGCTCATCAGAAAGACAGCAAAGGAGGGACATAAAGAGGAGTTTACCTCTTCACTTTGACAACAGTTGTCTCTTTTTCTGCAAAATCAATTAAACCCCACCTCTCTGCCACTCCTNGACAGCTGCAAAACAAAGCTGTGTGACAGCAACCTGTGATTTCTGAAGGCACAAGGTCAAATCCCTGACTGCTCTGCGGAGCTGCCTCCTGTCCCACAATCTTCACCAAGAACTTCCAGGCAATCTAGGAGGAAGCAGAGTGCTTGGGTGGGTGTGAGGGGGTGTCTTTTTTTCCATCTTTCATACCTGTGCCAGTTAGTACTGGTGTTACTGGGGTGACACTAAACCAGCCTGNTTGAGACAATGAACTTGTGAGTGAGCCTCACAACACTCCCTGCCAGCCTGCAGCACAGCAGCAGGAGTGATGTTCTCCTTTCTGCCTCATTAATCTCTGGAGTCAGAAATGCAGCTCTCTCTCATTTTCCCACCATATTCAGTCTGCCTTGAGGTGACCATTTCTGGTACAACAGATCAGGGAATTCTTGCTCAGTGCTGCAGATCTTTTTGCAGAAGATTGTTCCATGCTTAAATTTGACATTGGTACTTATTTTCTTTATACAATACCTGATTTTTCAACTTACTCTCTAGCATTGATGGCCAGATCTGTCATGCTTTGTATCTGCTCTGAATTCCCCTATTTTTGCCTTAGCCTAAAGGAAGAGACTTAGTGAGGTCTCCTGTTGCGAGCTGATGACGAACTTTTCTTAAATA
>WEIS01080203.1:0-10936 GCA_013389965.1 Todus mexicanus
TTTGCTGCCAGAACTCCCTCGTTCGTCCCCGGCACCCCCCTGTTGGCCGCTGGAACCCCTCGTTTGCCACCAGAGCCCCCTCATTTGCCACCGGCCCCCCTTGTTTGTCCCCTGACCCCCTCTTTCGCCACGTCGTGGCCGTGGGACTCGCAGCGTCCCCCCCTTTCAGCATCTTCTCTTTCGGGGTGGGAGCTGCGGCGTCACCTCCACGACCCCAGGGCTGGAGGTTTTGAGGTCCCCTGGAGGGGTTCGTGTGGTAGGGGGGCGACAGGAGTCCCCGTTTTGGGGCGAAACCGGAACACCCGAGCCCCTGGAGACCCGCTGGGTTGCGCAGATCCACGTTATCCCCTCCCCGGGGGAGCCCTTCCTGCCTCGCTCCCTGCCGGTGTCCCCTGGGCAAGATTTATCCCCGTGAGCGTGTGGATGAAAATAACTCCGCTTTCAGAGGCGCAACTCGCCTGGAAACCAGGAAACCGATCTGAGCGGTGCCGCGGTAACCGCATCGTAACCGCATCGCCGTGCGGCTCGTGCCGCGCGGGCGCTTTTGGGGCCGAGACGAGTAACTTGGGGTCCGGCCACGGGGCTTTGGGTTTCCGAAACCCAGCCCTGGGTGAGGCAGGGAACAGGATTTTCCAGTCCCTGGGTTGATAATTAACCGGGGTGGCTGGGTTAAGATTTGGAATTCGGTCCTTATCAGCTCCCGGCGGGGCCACGGCCTGAGGGGTGGGCGACCCTTAGCCCATCCGTAGCCATCCTCCCGGCACGGTGCCGGTGTCGCCGAGCCCGTCTCCGTTGCGTGACGCAGGTGTCTCGGTTTCGGATTCCTCCGAGCCGGCCGTCACCGCGCGGCTCACGTGCTCGGCCCAGCATTTCTCAGGGGTTTCGGGCTCCCGGGTTTGCAGGAGAGCAGGAATAGCCGGTCTGCGGCGTGTGCTGCCGGTGCCGGGCAGGGCGCGGGCGCGGCGGGTGCTGCCGGGGCCGCAAACCTGCCCCGGACTTTGGCCCTGGGCTGCGTAGAATCGCGGCTGGGGCAGAGCTTTGGGGAAAGCTTTATGGGCTCTTCTCTCAGGTGATTTGTGACAAGGCAAGAGGGCACAGCCCGAAGCTGGACATTCGGAGGCTCTTCCTCCCAGCAAGGGGGATCAAACCCTGGGCTGGGCTGCCCAGGGAGGTGGTGGAGTCCCCGTCCCTGGAGGGGTTTAAGGCCAGCCTGGATGCCACACTTAGTGGCAGGGTTTAGCTGAGTGGTGGTGGGAGGTCCTAGGCTGGACTCGATGATCTAAGAGGGCTTTTCCAGCCTCAATTATGATTCTAAAGCCGCGGTGGAAAGAGTCCAAACGGTGCCTGGAGCCAGAGAACAGGTGATGGGGGAGAAGTGACGGGTTCGTGCATCTCTGCTTCGGGATAATCCCACAGGGTTTTACCCCTCGTGCTCTGCTTCGGACCGAGGCGGCTCAGAAACAGGCTCTGGCTTCAACGCGAAACGCTCCCAGCTCCTCGCTGGGGTCCCGGCGTGCGGCTGCCCCCGGTCGAATTATCCACCTGCCCGTGATGGAGCAGGATCAGCCCAACCCAGGGGGGTGGTTGTGGTGCTGAGCAGGGCTGCAGGGCGAGCCGGGGCGGCTCCGAACCCCGCCGCTCGGCGTAGGAGCCTTTTCCAGCACCGCCTGCGCGTTGCAAAACAACTTTCTGGGTTAACGTCGGCGGCACAAAGGCCTCATTGTGCCGCCGAGCCGGGCGAGCGGAGCTGGCCGCCCGCCACCCCCGGCGCTGAGGGCCGGCAGCGTGAGGCCGGAGGTGCGTGACCGCCGGCAAGAGACCTCTCCCACCAGTAGGAGACCTCTCGCACCAGTTGGAGACCTCTCCCACCAGTATGAGGCCTCTCCCACCAGTTTGAGACCTCTCCCACCAGTATGAGATCTCTCCCATCAGTTTGAGACCTCTCCCACCACTTGGAGACCTCTCCCACCAGTTTGAGATCTCTCCCACCGGTTTGAGATCTCTCCCACCGGTTTGAGATCTCTCCCACCAGTTTGAGACCTCTCCCACCAGTATGAGACCTCTCCCACCGGTTTGAGATCTCTCCCACCAGTTTGAGACCTCTCCCACCAGTATGAGATCTCTCCCACCAGTATGAGATCTCTCCCACCGGTTTGAGACCTCTCCCACCAGTTTGCTGCCTGCCCACTCCTTGGCCGGGCGCGGGACCCCGGCCGGCCGGTGCCACGGTCGCTGCCAGCCCGACCCAGGGCAGGGTTGAGGTTTGCTGGAGGATGCCGCACGCCCCGGGGACAATCCCCAGCCTATTTTTAGCCCCTGCTTCACCCTCTCTCCTGCTTCCAGGCTTCTTCCTTGTGGTTTCCAGTGAAATCCCCTCCCGGGGCTGTGTTTCCAGCCTGGGGCTGGGTGTTGCTCTCCCACACAGGAATGTGATCCAGCTCCAGCCCTTTATCTACGAGCTGGAGCCTTTCCAGGAGGAGGGAGCATTCCTGGGAGATTACCGGCCAGGCCTGGCTCACCTGCTCCCTCCCGGCTCCCCCAACACCCTCCTCACGCCGCCAGAGCCCCCCAAAGCCGCCAGAGCAGCCGGTGCTCCCTGGAGCAAACCCTTCTCTCCCTGATCCAATCCTCTGCCAACCAGATTTGAGCCCAGCGACGTCCCCAAACTCATCCAACCCCCCTCGGGTATCAGCCACCTGCCTCCCGCTTGTGCCAGGGCAGGCGATGGGGCAGAGCCACGTCCTTGGCCGGTGAGGCCGGCGCAGCTCGGCGAGTCCCTGCCCTGCGCTGCCGGGCCACCCCTCGCCGCCACCCAAAGGTGTTCCCGAGGCGGGCGCTGCGCCCAGAGCTGGTGGTTCCCACCCCGATAGCGGCCAAGGGCCAAACCCTTCCCCCGCCCGGGCTGTGCCGCGTCACCGGCCGCACTTTGGACACCGGCGGCTGAGGAAAATCCTGAGATTTGCTGCCGGAGCCGGTTCCTTCTGCTCCGTTCGCTGCTTCAGGTCGGTGACCGTCCTGCTCCTCCTATCCCTGGGACCTGGGGGGGACTCTGTGGTTTTGGGGGGACCCCGTGGCTTGCGGGGGAACCTGCGGTGCCCGGCGGGATGGGATTGATGGGATTTGGTTTAGGGGCTCTGGCTGTGGCACCAGGCTCAGGGTACATTCAGGAGGCCGGTGTCGGTTGCCAATCTCGTTAGCCGGACACCGCGCGGGGATAATGAGCTCATGAGACGGGGGTTCTTCTCCCGGGCTCCTTCGCTGGCGAAATAAATCCCTGGTGCCCCTGCCTGCGGCTGCCCTCGCCGCCGGCTCTGGGAAGGGGGACGCAGGAGACCTCCAAGAGGTGGTGGTGGCTCCGGAGGAGCCGTCGCTGCCGCGTTTGGCCGGGGAACGGGAGCAGATGGCGGCGCTGGGAGCTGGCAGGGCCGGGGGAAGCAAACAGCTCGTCCTCCCTGGCACTGCCCGGCGGCACCCGCTGCCACCTCCATCCCGCTCAAGCTGCTGCTCCGTGCCCGGCGTCTCCGGCGAGATGAGACCTTCTGTCTCTCCATGGAAAGCTGCGTCCTACGGCTGCGGGGCTCCGGCTCCGGCTTCTTCCCTGGGGTGGGCACGGGAGGAAAGGTGGGCTCGGGTTGGCGCAAGGATGTGAGAGAGCCCTGCTGAGGTGGGCATCCTGCTGGGGTGGGCATCCCACTGCGGTGGGCATCTCGCTGCTCTGGGCATCTCACTGTGGTGGGCATCACACTGCTTCGGGCATCCCACTGCTCTGGGCATTGCACTGCTCTGGGCATCCAGCTGAGGTGGGCATCCTGCTGGGGTGGGCATCCCACTGGGGTGGGCATCCCGCTGCTCTGGGCATCTCACTGTGGTGGGCATCACACTGCTTCGGGCATCCCACTGCTCTGGGCATTGCACTGCTCTGGGCATCTCACTGTGGTGGGCATCCTACTGGGGTNTGGGGTGGGCATCCTGCTGCTCTGGGCATCTCACTGGGGTGGGTATCCCACTGCTCTGGGCATCCTGCTGCTCTGGGCATCCTGCTGTGGTGGGCATCCTGCTGCTCTGGGCATCGCGCTGCTCTGGGCATCCCACTGCTCCCTCCACATCCGTGCCCTGTCCCCGCCTGCTCCCTGCTCTGGGCTGGGGCAGCTTTGGGGGGTGATGTCCAGATCCGAACTAGAAGCCTGGAGGTTTCGGGGTTGGTTTTTTGTTTTCTCCACGCTCAGGATGTGTTTGAGCAATCCCCCCACCACCACCTCCCCAGCTCGGCGTCCCCCTGGGACCCCCCTCGCGGGGCTGCGGACACAAGCCGAGCGCTCGGCATCACTCCCGGCATCACTCCTGGCAACATCCCCATTATTTACAGCAGCGAAAGGAGCCGCTGCTCGGGGCTCGGCGTGGGGGGAAAACACTGCCCAGGGGCTCGGGGGCTGCTTTGGGGGCTTTTCCAGCACTGAACCCCCCGCAGGTACCTCCAGGGGAGCTCCCCCTTCTTCGCATCCTACCGATCTCCGCCGGCCGGCATCGCCCCGGCTGCCCCCGGGACCGAGGGGGAGGGTTACATCACGCTGTTCCCAATATGTCACTGCTCATATCTGTCCCCTCCCCACGGGACACGAGTGGCCGCCCCGGCTGCGGGGCCAGCGGGCGCTGGGGTGATGCTGAGGGACGCGGGCGCTGGGGCTGCGGCGATGCTGCGGCGTTCCGCAGCCGCTCAAGAGGCAGCGGGAGCGAAGCCCGGCTGCGGAGCTTGGCCGGCAGCTCGGCCTCCTCTCCGCATCGCTGGGGTCTCGCCACCAAGAGCCGCCGGCCGGAGACGCGGTGAGAGTCCGGCCGCCGATGCCACGCGTGGGATGGGGGGTGGTTTCGCTCTCCTTGCCCTCCCCAGGGTCCCCCCCCCGGGGAGATGCCGGTGCCGGCACAGCGAGTCTTGTCCCCGTGCTGTCCTGGGGACGCTGCAGCGCTGGCACCGGCTGTCCTCTGGCACCGTCCTCGCTGCCGGACCCTCGCTCAGCACCGGCTCTGACCTGCCCCCTCTGTCCTCCCCCGCAGGACCGCGGTGCTGAGCCCCGGGCATGGAGTGGCCGACGAGCGCGGCGATGGCGGAGAAGCAGAACCCCGTGGACTACGGCGTCCAGATTCGCTTCATCAATGACCTGCAGGAGCCCCGCAGACCCCCCAAGGCGCGGGCCAAGCCCGGCTCCTACGGGGTGGCCGTGCGGGTGCAGGGCATCGCCGGGCAGCCCTTCGTCGTCCTCAACAGCGGCGAGAAGGGCGGCGACTCCTTCGGGGTGCAGATCAAGAGCGAGGGCTCCTACCCCAACCTCGCCGCCAGCCACCGGCCCTCCGGCTCCGTCAGCTCCGATTCGGACTTGCCCGAAAACCCCTACGCCGGCCGGCAGCCCCAGCACGGCTCGTCCCACAGCACCTCGGACGAGGAGGCGAGCGGCGCCTCGGTGACCTCCCGGCATCAGCCTAAAGCTCCGCCGGGCAAGCGGCCGCTCGGGGATGAGCTGCGGAGGACACAGTCCCACGGGGATCTGCTCAGCGCCGCCGCGGACGAGCCCTTTGCCACCAGCGCTCCCCGGGCCAGCGGTGGCCAACAGCACCGGGCGCTGGCCGGCAGCAAGAGCAGCAGCATGTTGAACATCGCACCGGAGCGGAGCAAAGCCTCCGGCTCCAGGGCCGTGGCCAAGGACCCCTCCTCGGACACGGAGGCCGCGGTGGCCACCGGCGGCGGCGACGTGGACACCAAACCTCTGTCCTCGGTGGATTCGCTCATCAGCAAATTCGACGGGAAGGTGCAACAGCGAGGCCGGGCGGCCAGGAGGGGCCGGATCCCCTCGGAGGAGAGGAAACGCTCCCAGAGCCTGGACGGCCGCGTCCCCCAGCGCGACGCGCCCGACGCCCAGCGCCAAGCCGCCAGCGTTCGCCCCCAGCCCTCGGTGCCCAGCGGCAGCCTGAGCCGGCCGAGCGGAGCTGGAGCGATGGAGGACGCGGGGCCGAGGAGCCAGCGGGGAAATCGAGGAGCGGAGGAACCCGCGGCTGAGCGGCTGCAGAGCAAAGCCCGAGCAGAGCTGCAGGTACTGGAGGGGCCGGATCCTGCTGGGATCACAAGAGTCACAAGCTCCTTCGCCAAGGAACCGGCACCGCGTCCTCCGGAGCAGCCGGACCTGGGTGTGGGCCCCACATCCGGCTGGAGCTGAGCTTTCTTACCCCTCACACAGCTCAAATCCACCCCGGACCTGCTGCGGGACCAGCGGGAGGTGGCCCAGCCCGGCAGCAGCGAGCACCCCAAGGAGCTCATCTACAGCATCCTCAAGGAGGGGTGAGCCCCCCAAACCTCCCCGAGTGCCCCCAGCACTCCCCGCCCTTCTCCCAGAGCCCTGCTGGCTGTGACTGGGAGGCTGTGGGGTGGACTGGGAGTGGGGGTGCCCCTGTCCTCAAACGCGACCCCCCAATTGTGACCCCCACAGGAGCAGCGAGAGCGAAATCTCCCTGAAGAGGAAAACTACCCGGCTGCTCGAGAAGATGCAGGAGCTGGCGGTGAGTTGGGGCCATCCCGGTGCTGCTCTTTGCTTGGGGGGGATCTGCTCCTCAACACCTCACCCAGAGGCTCCTGCCGTCCCGGCGCCGTGTCCCGGCGCACCAGGGATGGGTCCCGGAGGGGTTTTGCAGCACCTCAGGTCCATGGACTGAGTCCCAGGGGTCTCTTCAGGCACCCGCCAAGGACGTGGCGTGTTCCCAGCCCCAGCACCGGGAGCTGGCCAGGAAGGTGGAGGAGCTGCAGGAGAAGCTGGATGAGGAGACCAAGGTGAAGCCATGGGGAAGGTTGGGGGGTTTGGGAGGACGGGAGGTCACCGTTTACATGGGGAGGCTCAGGGGAGACCTTCTGGCGCTGCACAACTCCCTGACAGGAGCTTGGAGCCAGGGGGGGTCGGGCTCTGCTGCCAAGGAACAAGAGGAAGCGGCCTCAAGCTGCCCCAGGGGAGGTTGAGGTTGGAGCTGAGGAGAAATGTCTTGTCCAGGAGGGTTGCCCAGGCGTGTCCCAGGCTGCCCAGGGCAGGGGGGGGGTCCCCCTGATCCCTGGAGGGGTTTCCAAGCCGTGGAGATGTGGTGCTGAGGGACACGGGGCAGTGGTGCCCTGGCAGCGCTGGGGTACGGTTGGACTCCAGGAGCTCCAAGGTCTCTTCCAACCCAAACCAATTCCATGACTGTGTGATCCATGGGCCCCTTCTCTTGGGCTTGGGTGCTCAGACAGGACCAAATCTCCTGCCCTGATTTACACCCCACTGAGGTGTCTCAGGGATGTTGAGGGTGCAAATGTCCCTCCCGGGGAGAAGAAATGGAGCCCAGGAGTGGGTATAACCGGTGTCCCCTCTCCCACAGCTCCGCCAGAAGCTGGAGCTGCCCAGGGAGCCAGCGAGGAAGCCGCCGGACACCCGACTGCGTGAGGCCGAAGGGGAGAGCCAGCGGCTGCGGGGGGCTCTGGAGAAGAAGAGCCAGGAGCTGCAGAGGAGTTTGCAGGAGTAAGAGCCGCTCGGGGGACACGGGACCGCGCTGCCGAACACACCGGGGCTGGGGAGCAGCTGTGAGGGTGCTGTCTTGGGGGTGCTGGGGGCGTTGAGATGCCACGAGGGCTGGGGCAGGGCAGAGCAGGGTGGGTGGCTGCCACCTGCTGCTGTCCCCATCCCCTTCACCCCACTGCTGCAGGCGCTGGCGGGTGGGTGCTGCAGCCCCTGGGGGGTGCAGATGTGGCTGGGGTGTCGCTCCCCACGCAGTCGAGGTGTCCTCTCCTTGCTCCCCACCAGGCTGAGCGAGGTGAAAGCGGCCAAGGAGCAGGCGGAGGCGCGGCTGGGCGACCGCGAGGAGCAGCTGCTGGCCATGCACCGGGAGCTCGACCGGCTGCGCAACGGCTCCGGCGCCTCCCCGGACACCGAAGCCTTGTACAAGGTAACGGGGCTGGTGGCAGCGAGGCGTGAACGTCCCCAACGTGTCACTTGGCCGCCACCGAGCCTGGCTGTTCCCTTCGCCCAGGAGCTGCTGGAGACCAGGGAGGAGCTGGAGGAGGCGCTGAGCTCCAGGCAGCGGCAGGAGGAGCAGCTGCGGCTGCGGGAGCGGGAGCTGACGGCCCTGAAGGGAGCCCTCAAGGAGGAGGTGGCCAGTCACGACAAGGAGCTCGACCGCGTCCGGCAGCAGTACCAGAGCGACATGGACCAGCTGCGGCGCAGCATGGAGGACATCTCGCAGGTCTGGCCAGCGGGGGAACGGGGAGGGTCTTGGTGTGGACTCGGTGGCCTTAAATAACCCCGTGAAATGGTCCTGAGCTGGGAATGGGCTTTGTGTCCTGGCCCCTTGGAGAATCCGTCTGCCCCGGCTCTTGCTGCCCTGGGGTGGAGGTGGTGGGAAGTAACTGGAGGTTTGGGGGCTCCCTGGGTCCCCCGTGTTGGTTCCCTGGGCTGGTTTGGGGGGGATGGAAACTGGGCCAGGAGCTCCTGCAAGGCTGCTCCGTGGCCGAGCTCGCGGCGCTTCGCTCCAGGATCATTCCAACCTGGAGACGGAGAGGCAGAAGATCAGCGCCGTGGTGAGGAACCTGCAGCGGGAGCTGGAGGAGAGCGCGGAGGAGACGGGGCACTGGCGGGACATGTTCCAGAAGAACAAGGACGAGCTCCGCAGCACCAAGCAGGAGTAAGTGCCGGGGCTGGGGCTGAGACAGAGACACGAGCAGCTTTAGGGGAGGTCCGGCTGCTCGTGCCCATCCAGCGTCTTTACCCCAACTCCAGTTAAAATGTGTTGGGAGCTGGGATGGAGCTGGTTCTCCTCCCTCTCCTCCTCCGGGAAGGTGATGCCTGAGCCCACCGAGCTCTCCGGGCGTGCTGGGACTCGGGGCAGGGGGTGTGGGACGGGAGGACACTGGGATGGGTTTGGGTGGCCTCATCCTGCCCCTCTCCAGGCTGCTGCAGGTGAAGCTGGAGCGGGAGGAGTTCGAGGAGGAGCTGCGGGAGCTGCGGGAACGTTTCGCGGCCGCCCGGGAGGAGATGGACCAAGCTCGGAGCAGCGCGGCGGACCCCGGCGAGCTGGAGGCGCTCAGGAAGGTTGGTGACAAGGGAGGAGGCACCAGGAGCCTCCATCCAACACCCAAGGTCCCCAACAGCCCCGTCCCCGGTGTCCAGGAGCTGCGGCAGGAGCGGGAGGTGAAGCGGGAGCTGGCGGCGGAGAAGCAGAGGCAGGAGGAGCTGCTGCGGCAGCGGGAGCGGGAGCTGGCGGTGCTGAAGGGCACCATGGCGGAGGAGACGTCCAGCCGCGACGGGGAGCTGGAGCGGTACCGCCGGGACCTCCAGCAGCTGCGGGAGGAGCGGGATGAGGCCACCAAGGTAAGTTCCAGGAGCAGGGGGTTGCCCTGATGCAGCCACGAGCCCAGGAGTGGTCCCTGCTCTGTCCCAGCAGCCCCAAATTTCGTAGCCATGGGGCGATGTGGCAAAGCCGCAGCCTCAGCCCCACCCGTTGCGGGCTCCTCCCAAGGGTTGAAAGCCCAAAAGAGCCCCCCAAGATCTCTCAGGGTTCACTCCCATGGCCGCGTTGCAGGCCAAGGCATTCCTGGAGAGCGCGCGGGAGGCGTCGGAGCAGGCGAGGAAGACGGTGGAGTCCAGCCTGCGGGAGCTGCAGGAGCAGAACGACGACCTGAGGAGGAAGGTCCTCAGCATGGAGACGCACCTGAAGGAGTACGAGCGCTTGGGCGAGAACTGGGAGGGCTCCCAGGCTCGGCTCAAGGAGAAGGTCACCAAACTGGAGGTACTGGGGCTGCGACCAGTCCTGAGCTGCCCTGAGCTGCGGCCCTGCCGTGGGACGGAGCTTGAGGAGCCTCATCTCTGCAGGCAGAGCGCCGGCAGATGGAGGAGTCGCTGGGCGAAGCCACGGAGCGGGAGCAGGAGCTGCTGATGGCCAAGCGGTCGCTGGAGACTCGGCTGGAGGAAGCCCAGCGGGGCCTGGCCCGGCTGACGCAGGAGCACCAAGAGCTGAGCACGTCCTACCAGGACGAGCAGCGGCAGAAGGAGCAGCTCAAGCGCGCCAAGAGCGAGCTGGAGGAGCAGAAGCGTCTGCTCGACCGCACCACCGAGAAGCTGAACAAAGAGGTCGGGGCGCCCAGCCGGGGGTGGCTCTGGGATGGGCATCTCCAAGTTCCCTGCCCTAGTTGAAGGTGTCCCAGCCCGTGGCAGGGGGGTTGGACAAGGTGATCTTTAAGGCCCCTTCCAACCCAAACCAGGCTGGGATTCCGTGAAATGCTGGGTGAGGGGTGGGATCCAGGACTTTGGCCGTGGATCTGGTTTCCCTGTGGAGCAGGTTGGGACCGATCCCTCCCCGGTGTCCCAGGAGACTCCATAAAACCACGTTGTCCCCAGGGCCCAGCATCCCCTGGCTCCCCAAGGCCACGTTGTCCCCTCCTCTTGCCCAGGTGGTTCCTGCTCCAAGTCTGGGCTCATCCAAGCAGCTCTGGCCAGGCTCACACCGCTCGCTGTGATGCTCCTGAGCAGAGATGTCCCCACCACGAGCATCTTCTCCCATCCCGAGTCCCATCAGGCTCCTCAGGACAGGGCACACGGGTGGGTTTCCAGCTCCTTGAGCTGTCCCCGCTTGGCCGCAGCTGGAGCAGATGACGCAGGAGTCGCACAGTTCGCTGGCCGTGCTGAAATCCCAGCTGGAGGAGTTCAAGGAGAAGTCACGGAAGGAGATCACGGATTCCCAAAAACAAGCCAAGGATCGGGGCGCCGAGGTGGAGAAGATGCAGTTCAGCATGGGCCGGCTGCAGGACGAGGTACGGTGAGAGCTGGACTCGGGACACCCATGGCTGGTATCGGTGACACTGAAAACCCCCAACGAGAGGATGTTGGTTCCTTCCTAAATTAGTTGCCACCGTTCTGGCGACTGGAACCGGCCT
>WEIS01080246.1:296-18688 GCA_013389965.1 Todus mexicanus
CGAGCAGAGGGCGGCTGTGCCCTCCTGAGCGGCGGCTGCGGCCTCGGCGTTTCCTTGCGCTGTCTCCCAGGGAGGCCTCGGGTGCGCTGGGGGAGCCTCTTGCAGCCAGAGCAGCTCCAGGAGTCGTGTCGCCATCACCTGCGGCCCTGAGAGGCAGCTGTGACAGCTTTTAGAACGGTGCAGAGGATGGAGTTCTGAGCATTTTGTTTTGTTTCTGCAACTCTAGACGCTCCTTGTAATAATAATTGGTCGTTTCTGTTCTGTTTGGATCTGCAGATGGCGGGTGAGAAGCCAGCCAGTGAGAAGGCGCCTGCTGAGAAAAAGCCCAGCAAGAAAAAGCCGGCTGAGAAGAAGCCGGCTGAGCAGAAAACAAGCCAGAAGGAAGGGGGAGAGAAGAAAAAGAAGGTTCGGAAGCATCATGCCAGCCGAAACCCTGTCCTGGCCCGGGGCATCGGGAGGTACTCCCGCTCAGCCATGTACGCAAGGAAAGCTCTGTACAAGCGCAAGTACACTGCTCCCGAAACAAAGGTAGGGTGATGAGTACGGTGTTTGAATAATTACACACTTTCTGTGGTGGCTTTGGTTTGAAATGTCGCGTTTTCCGTTGTGTTACAGATAGAAAAGAAGAAGAAGGAAAAGCCACGCGCAACCATCACCAAGCCAGTGGGTGGAGACAAGAATGGAGGCACCCGTGTGGTTAAAATCCGCAAAATGGTAGGAAAAAGGGACTTGGACACTCATGGTTTAAAGGCTGTTAAGTGTAATCTTGATTAGATGATGCAGCCCCTTGGCTGGGCCTCAACTCGTGCTGCTTTGGGCTGTCTGCAGGTACCTCCTTGAGATGTCATAATGCTTATAAATATGGAAAGGGCGAGGGTTGGGAGGATGGAGCCAGACTCTTCTCAGTGGCACCAGTGACAGGACAAGGGGGAACGGGTGTGAGCTGGAACACAGGAGGTGCCACTGGAATATGAGGAGGAACTTCTTTGCAGGGAGGGTGCCAGAGCCTGGCCCAGGCTGCCCAGGGGGTTGTGGAGTCTCCTTCTCCGGAGACGTTTCAAACCCTCCTGGACGAGTTCCTGTGGGACTTGGTCTGGGTGATCCTGCTCCGGCAATGGGGGGATTGGACTGGAGGAGCTTTGGGGGTACTTTCCAATCCCTAACAGTCTGTGATTCTGTGATACAGAGCCAGGGGTCGTAGCTCTCCAGGGAGGTTCTGATGATTCAGGGAGTGGTCAGTAAGTTCTCCTCTGCTGTGCTGGAGCAGAGGCCTGCATGGAAACACAGATAATAGTCAGGTGTGTTCCTCAAGTGTTGATTGCAGCAGAAAATAAGTCTTTCAGAAAGGTCATTTTTAGGGAAATGATATCTTCTGTGGAAGGAGGAGCCTAAGCTGCGGTGTGAGTTTTCGGTGCTGGGGAACACAGGATGGTACAAAGTTTTGTTCCTTGTTTTCTAGCCCAGATACTACCCCACTGAAGATGTTCCTCGCAAGCTTTTGAGTCACGGCAAAAAGCCCTTCTGCCAGCACAAGAGGAGGCTGCGGGCTTCTATTACTCCAGGAACTGTTCTGATCCTCCTGACTGGTCGTCACAGAGGCAAGGTAATAATTGGGGTCTTCTTCCTTTGGAGTTTCCACCAAGCAGAGGTGATCCGAACTTCCCAGGACGCTGCTGAGATGCGAATCTGCAGATCTGCCTTCCTGGGGAGTCTGTCGAGATGGTTTTTCTTGTCCTGCCTTAAGGGGAAACAAATGTTTAAACTCGTGTTCCCCTACAAAGAGCTGGAAATAAAACTGGCTTGTCCTGTTGCCTGGATAAATCAAAGGGAGCCTTGCTGCAGTGTGCAGATCGGCGCCGTGCTGGATTTAACCTGCAGAGCCGGTGCCTGTCTCTGCAACAATGAGCACAAAACTGTCTTAGAGTAGCTATTGCAACCAGAGGAATTCCATTTTCCTTCTTATTATAATTATAAGGTTGTTGGGTTCAGATGCTTTCTTCATCTGGCTGATGCTTACCAACAAATCTTCACCGACATCCTTTATTTTCTTGAGTTCTTTGGCTTTGATGTCATGTTACTTAAAAGATCATTCAGAGACAGAGAACATGACCAGAACGAATAAAAGGCAGCTGGGGGTTGGCTCTGAGTGTGTGATGGGTTGTGGTGCCCTCTTGGTTTTTATCTTGTTGCTTCATACAACGAATTTGTACAAGTCTCGCCACCCCCTAGAACAGGCAGAGATTAAAAACTGAACTAATTGGCTTCGCGCAGCCTCGAATGGTGAAGCTTGTGGAGCTTGGTGTGGGTGAGGTAACTGGCCAAGCTGTGCTCTGGGCTCCAGCAGGGTCATGCCCATGGCTCGGTGCTTGGTGAACGCTCACACCGGTAACACAGACCGAGGTTGGTGCGGTCCCGGTTCAGTGCAGCGCTTCAGCGTGCCGGGACGTGACTGACATCGCCTCTTGTCTCTTTTCAGCGCGTCGTCTTCTTGAAGCAGCTCGGGACTGGCCTTTTGCTTGTTACAGGTAAAGAAGAACTTCTGTGTGAGTGTGATGGTTTTGGTGGGGTGGCCGCAGATGGGGATTCACGTGGATTTGAGGGCCTTGCGGTGTTGGGGTTTTTTTAAGTTTGGGTTTATCTCTGGGGTTAGGAGCACTGCAGATCTGCATGCGGCTCCTTAGTGCATCGTGTGTTCCTGGAACTTTGTGGAATCGCCTTTTGTGACTTCCCAAGGAGATGGAGGGGAGATAATTAAGCTTCAATATCTCTCTCCCTGGAAGAGCTCAGGAAGGAGTTCTGGCTTTTCTAGCAGCGGTGGGGCAGAGCTTTGTGGGTTGTTCAGATTTTGGCCGTAGGCACCTCTGAAGAATCTATAGTTGCCTCACACGCTACAAAAATGAACTCGAAAGCAGCGGTTGTTGCCAGGAAAGCTGACCTTGTCCTCTCTCCTGCCTTTAGGACCCTTGGTGATCAACCGCGTCCCTCTGCGCAGGGCCCATCAGAAATTCGTGATCGCAACATCGACAAAGGTTGACATCTCTGGAGTGAAAATTCCCAAGCACCTCACGGACGCCTACTTCAAGAAGAAGAGGCTGCGTAAGCCCAAGCACCAGGAGGGCGAGATCTTTGACACTGAGAAAGAGGTAAGGAGCGGGGATTGTTCCTTCATTCTGAATATTTTTAGTACTTAAAGCCAGGCTGGGAAGGGGGAGATACCAGGAAACAAATGACAGTTGAATTTAAGGTGAGGTGATGCCATTAAAATGAATTACCACAGCAGCACCGAGAGAAACCCCTTTGAAATCAGGATTCTTTCCTGCCGCTACCTTAGCGGACCAGCAGCAACGATTATTCCAGTTACGTCTTTTATTTTGGCTGAGAATCACCTTTGCTGTTCTGAAGCTGCCAAGAGCGCGCTGCTGGCTCCGATACCTGCGGCGTCAGCCAAACAGCGGCTTCGGTTCTCGCTGCCACCTCCGGCCTTCTGCCACCTCACCCGTATTTAGAACAAATGGGAGAAAAGAGTTCTTGAAAATGCCGGCGCACAGGGTTTGCCCTGAATTTCCTCGTCTCTCCAGAACAGTCTGAAGTCGCCCCGCAGGTTTTTTAACGCTGTTCTTTGTACTTTCTAGAAATACGAGCTAACGGAGCAGCGTAAATCAGACCAGAAGACAGTGGATTCACAGGTCCTGGCAAGGATCAAGAAGGTGCCTCAGCTCCGTGGGTACCTGCGTTCCACGTTCAGTCTCAAAAATGGAGTCTATCCTCACAAGTTGGTGTTCTAACTCCTCTGAAAGCACCACATTAAATCCAAATGGAGAAAAGAAACCCTTTTTTCTGGTATTTTCATTGCAATCCATGGTAGAATGTGTTGCACGGATCTATTTAAAGGATAGAGAAGTACTTCTGGCATGAAATTCTGAGGGACTGTGTGTAGATGACTGGAATTTTGAAGAGTGTAAGGGTTTGGGGGTGGAGGTGGTTTGGTTGGGGTTGACTGAGGGGTTGAGGGGGCTGTTTGGTTGGGATTTTCTTCCTGTTTAGTATAACCAGAAAGGAATTGGCATTTAAATTTCAGGGTTTTTGACTGAGTTGAGGGGCAGGGGAAAGACCCAAACAGATTTTTCAGATGTCCCATCTGGAGTAAACATCCACCCCAACATCTGCGCTGGTGTTTCTCTGCATGCTCCCTGCTGAAACCAGAGCTTCAGGTACCTTTTGTGCAGATCCAGGTCTTGGCAACATCGCTCATGGGGAATTTTAAAGCCTCTGTGCAGCTTTGAGGTGTTTTTTCTGGTGAGCAGCTTTTGATCCGTCGATCACCACACAAACAAACCTCAGCCAATACAGCAGCTTCGTAGAGGCGCTGCAGGAGCCCTGCCTTGTGTTTTGAAGGAAGTTCAGAGTTGTGTAGGGCAACTTCTTATCCCCAAAGCCAAGTCTCTTCCCAAATCCCATCATTTTTTTTCCTATTCTGGTTTATCCGTGTGGGATGCTTTTATTTAGGAAGAATGGCACCTGCTTAGATCGACAGCCAAAAGTGTGATTCTTAATTCTGCAGGCTCAGGTCCCTCCATCCCCGCGCTGATACAGGTACTGAGGATCACCAGGACCTAGCGCTTGGCCTGTTTGAACTTCTTGAGGTTCACTCATGCCCACCTCTCAAGCCTGTCTAGCTCCCTCGCTGGAAGAGGATGCTTGGGTAGCGGTAGCTCCGCGCTTACAAAAGCCGAGGATGTCCATATTAACAGCTCTGGCACGCTGCAGCTCTTCCTTAGCCAGACTTGGGCAGGAAATGGGGCTTATATAACTGTGCCATCTGTCCTCCCATTAATTCTCAGCTGTGAGTAGCCAGTGAGGTCAAACTTGACAGGGAGTGGACTCTTCAGCAAATTCATACAAGCTTCAAGAAAAGAGGCGTAGAGAAAAGGGAGCAGTAGAACCCTCGCTGAGGTGGAAGCCTCCAGAGAATCGTAGGCTCGTTGAGGTTGGAAGAAACCTTTAAGATTGTCAAGTTCGAACCTGTCACAGACTGGCCACGTTTATTGGGAAGGGGAAGTTGGGCCACGAGTGCTCCAGAGCCAAGGAAAAAGCTCCGGATACCTGGCTTAGTAGATTCTTGCATCGAGGGAGAAACCACTGCTTTATAAACAAGTGCTTTATAGCACTGGTTGCCCTACAACATCTTCCTCTCGATAATTAACACGTGAACTCTTAGCGTGGTTCAGCAGAGGGAGCCAGCGAGCAAGCTTCGTCCAAACGCAGACCTGTTGGGGTGTGGGTTCCACACCATGAGGAGGTTCTGCTCAGGGAAGATGTCCTTCATTTCTCTCTTACCAGAACTACATCTGTGATGTATTACATCTTCTGCTGCATGTGGTTTGATGGATAATGGGTACCATCAGAGGTTTTGAAGTTGATGGGAGATTTCACTGCAGTGGTGGGACTGACCCGTTTCCATAAATCAACTCTAAAGATACAAAGGTGTTGCACACACCTCCCTGCTGGTACTGAGTTTACAGGTGCTACCAAAGAAAAGTCTTAATCCAGAATGCTTAGAAAGCTCACTTTGGGTGAAAATGCCTTGTGGGGAAAGTCCAAAACCAGCCAGCAGACCTCTGGATCCAAACAGTTTGTAGCAGCGCGTGGTACCACACAGTCTGCAAACCCAGGTGGGCAAACGCAGCAAAAGTACCAGTGCTTCAGTCATTCCCTTCCTGTCTGGGCACGGGGAAGTTGTAGTAACAAAACAGGGCTAGTCTTAGTACATGTGTTTAGGTACAATCATAATTCCTATAATTGCTCTGGCACAGTTCTCAGTTGTGTATCAGAAACCGTAGTGGGAACCATTAACCTTGTTTACTGAGCGGGGCGGCTCTGTCTCACTGTCAGGAAGTGATTTGGTAACACATTTTGGTTGTCTTAAGAGGTGCTGGTGAGGAGCAGCGGTCTCACGTGCTGCTGTCGCCTCCCTTGCCCCAGTCCCGTCACCTGTCTGACTGGGTGGTGACCAGTAAGAGAGGGAGAGGGAGGAAAGAAGATTTTCATGCTGGTTTAGATGCCTGAACTGAGTCACAGTGGGCCCGGCTGAATGGCAGTGCCAGCACAAGATATTAGAATTGTTTCTCTACAAGAGTTGCCCAGCAGTGGCACAGGCTGCCCAGGGAGGGGGTTGAGGCGCCATCCCTTGAAGCCTTTAAAGGGCGTAGAGATGAGGTGCTTAGGGATATATCTTAGGGGTGATAAAGATTAGAGTGAAAGGTTGGACTGGATGATCTTAGAGGTCTTTTCCAACCTCGGTGATTCTGTGATACAAAGGGGCGTGGGAGCAGGGCTGCTCCTGGGGGCGCAAGCTGCGCAGTCACGTTTCAACACCAATCACGCCCTGGTGCCGAGCGGCTCCTCAGGCTTTGCTGCAGAACGTGGAGGCGGCAAAATGCTCGTCTTTCCCGGGGCGAGGCCACCGGTGGACAGCTGTGACTTGTCTCTCTCCTAACTGCTAAAATATTTCCCGTGAGTTCTGTGAAACCTGCCTTTTTTTCTGAAATGCTCTGGGGTGGGGAGGGGGTGGAAGAGAGGGAAAACCAGGACTGTGCAAGATGGGCAACATGGAAACAAAGTGAAGGATTTGTCCATCTAGATAATGCTGCCCGCTACCTGAAAAATCCTTCCAGCACATAAAGAGCTTTTGTGTGCGTTCTGGCTGTCCCGCAGCGTTTCTCATTCTGAGCATGTAAACAGTTCTGCGGCCCTGGCTCGCTGAGTCATTGCTTTTCACCGAGCAGCCCCCACAGAAGAAGCCAGAGACATCCAAAGCCTCAACCACCCAATCAAAAGTGCTGGAGATGTGCAGCTCCAAAAATAGGGACAGGCTCAACCACAGCAGCACTTCATTAGCATCAAATGTGCTCTTCGCTTCAGCTGCCTAATAAAGTGAGATGTAATTACAATAAAGCATCCTTCTGAGAGGGAAGGCAGAGGGATGTTGCCTTTCTCGGGGAATTGTTAATAAGATGCAATGCCGCCTTATCTACAGGCACCTATTTTAACCTGGTAGCTGCATCTGGAATGCCTGGTGGGTTCAGCCCAGCCCAGGCCATGTCCCAGCTGCCGCGTGTGCCGGCAGTCTCGGGGCTTCGCTTCCGGGAGCCTCAGGAGACACTGAAGCTTATCTGCCTCAGATAAAGTACTTTGCTGTGCCAGGAAGCATTAACTTTGGCATCTCAGGTGCAACACGCTTGGTTTTAACTTTATTAAGAGAAGAGCTTTTCCAGGGCTACGGCACATACAGTTTTGGCCACATGTTGAGGAAAATACATCTAATGCCCAGATGTCCAGCGATCCACTACTCACTTCACCTATCCTGTAGGGGACCTGTAGCATGTGCTTTGCCACACAGGGGCAAAGGTGGAACCTTTTTCCACCAGTGCGATCCTGCCTGATCCCTTCCATCCTCTCCTTGCAGCTCACAGAGCTGTTGCCACTGGTATCCCAGCCTTCTGGGAACGTGAGGATGCAGGAAAAGGGGAACTATTTCCCTGTTAATCTGATTTCTCCAGTCCTGCTGCATTACAGTCTGCGCTAAGCACTTGACAACTCATTGTTTAAGCAATTAGAGCAATTAAATCCGTATTTTTATCAGGACCTTATAATAGTTCTCGCTATTTTTTCCTCGTTGCTCAGGAAGCCACTAATTGAGCAGAGCGAGTCAGTCGCGCTGACTGGAGTCAGGCCTGCCCTGAGTCACGCAAGAGGGTTGGTCTGTGATAGTTATGGGTGGAATTTATCATGATTGTTGATACGCAACCTTGAGGTTTCCTACTTGTTTAGTTGCTTTTTCATAGTTTGCTGTTTGTTTTTTTCCTTAGATCAACCCAATTCTGATCCTCTTGCAGATAAAGAGTCAAACCCCATTTTTGCCAGCTGACTGCTTTTCGGGGCTCATTTTATCCTGGGTGGTTTTTCTTCCCCGTTATTTCAAAGTTTCAAATTTATTCTCATTAGCTATCATTATTATTATCATTCAATCATTTATTATGATGATTTAATATCATTATTTCAAATCTTTCTCCGTGGCAATGACTTTCCATGATATTTTACACACAGCCAGCAACTTCTCTGACCGAACCATGGTTCACAGAAACATTTAGTAGTAGCAATGCTGACAAGGAGAGAGGAAGCACGGTAGTCAAAATAGTACTTGAGATTAAAGAAATTCTTTTTTTTTTTCCCCTCAGCTCTATTGATTTTCTGTGTGATCCTGAGTAAGTAATTTCAGTGAGGTCAATGTCCACATACCTGCAGCACAACAGCAATACTTTCTCATATCAGTGTTTTAAACTTGGGCAGACCTACAGTACATAAAAGTACATAAAGGAATAAAAAATCTATGCTTGGATGCCACTGAGGAGGGAACCTGGTACGTTATTCTAATCTTCCCCTACGGAGATTGTATCAACATTTAATACTTAAAAATAAACCCATTGTGCAGTGTTGAAGACCGACACAGGTGGTATCAGGAATAAACGTTTCTGGATTCTAATTTATCAGCTGCAATGTCAATTTTTGCAGAATTTAGTCCGCTATATTTGCCCAGCTGAAAGATGTAGTCTCTGGTGGCGCTCTGTGTTTCTGCCTTTTGCCCACTTAGCAGTTCCTAGCACTTTGCCTGCAGAATTTCTTTCATGACCGTAATAAACAACTTCTCGCACTTTACATATGCTGAGCGCATCGACCTCGTGCTACCCAGCAGAGGTAAAAACTGCTGTTATAATATCCAGAAACTGTACACAAAGGTAAAATGATTTATTCCGTCCTCTGGAGCAAGCGGGTGGGATGCAGAGAACCATCGCAAGCAGCGCCAGGAAAGGCTTTAAACCTCACAAAGAAAATAGCAGACTGAATCAGAAGCAATTACATCTTAATCTATTTTGTCAGCCCTACTTGGTCTAGAGGTTTTTCACTCGCTTGACAGATGCACTTGGGATGTAATTGTTTTTTAAATCAAGGCTTTCAGGTACCACCACGTGCCACACATGGCATCCTCGTGTTCAAAATGCCCCTTTTCACATGAGGAAATAAAACCTGAAGATAAAATGTACAAACCCAGTCCGAGGCAGCAAGCTTATATACAAGGAAGGAAGGTTATTTTTCAGGACAAGGAAATATGAAGGCCCTAAAAAGAACGATGCCCCCTCAAAATGTTTCACTGGAGATGTTTTTAGGATTCCAACTACTGGCATGAATATCAGCTCAACTGAAATGAGGATAAGATTCGTGGAATTTCATAGAAATTGGTGGGTAACCATAACTGTTCCTTAAAATAAGCACACAGAACCCAAACAAGTGCCCCTCTTGGATCAGAGAAGCAAAGCAACAGCAGCTATTACTCAAATGAGGGGCCCATGGCAAAGCTTCTGTACATTGCACGTTAACCGCACGGCTTCGCTCTGGGCTGACACAGAAAGTGCAAAAAGGGCATTTGAAATCTGGACCTTTGTGTTTGAGAGGAAAAAAAAACAAACCCAACATATGCATGTACCAGGGCCACAGAGGGAGAAAAAGGAACCCGGCGTTTTGAGACTGCTGATGCAAGAGAAAACTTTGAGAGAGCATGCTTGCTTTTTTTGTCAAAATACTGGCTTTGGTCAAAGCACTGGGCAAAAAAAATCTGTGGTTAGTTTAATCGAGCACTCTAGGGAAGAAAACTTTGTCACGCTTGGTAAATAAACAGGACTTCATCAAGGCAATATCTAGCGTCATCACAGAACTCTCTTCTAAGACAGGCAGCCCATTAATTGCTGAGCTGGATAACAGCTTGAATCAAAACAATTAAAAATAACATCACAAATGATGTGGCTTGGGCTTACTTGAAATAACAGCCAGTTTCACAAGTACCTGAGAAGGGTGTCCCAGCGCGAGCCAGTCAGCGCAGCTGTCTCCTGGGGCTTTAGAAGAATACGCATCAGAATTTCTATCATTCTTCCCATCCTGTCACCCCACGCTGTAACTTTTCATGTCATTCAGTTGGCCACCGCTCCACATCTGAGGAGACTAATCAAGCCTAAGAAATGGCTTTTTTACCTGTTTGACATGCACCATCGACAACCATATGACAACAGTCTGGAACAAGCACAATGCATGGAATACGGTCAGGGTATTGCATGGGAAAAGCTGGGCTGATGCTGTCGATGGGTGAACCAACAACCTAATGAAGGTGGTGATGCTGGTGTAGTCCTCCAAACTGTCGGTTGGCTTTGGATGACTGACAGACAGTGCTGCTCTCCGTTCTTCCGCTGATTGATTGCTTGTGGAGTTATTTTAGTTGAAGGGCAATTAACTGTTCTTCATGGTTTATCTGTAGGCTGCTTGTGATGTTGGGTTTTTTTTAAGACACACTGCAATGTTGTTAAGCATGAAGTCGAGGGTTTATAAAACAGTTTCAGGAAAGACTGACTTTTACCTGTCAAGACCAGGATTTCATTAGCGCTTGACATTCCACTGCAATATTAGGAAACTCAGCTCCGCAATATTATAAATGAAGAACCTGTCCTACCTGTAGCAGCATGAAAAGCTTTTCAGCCACCCTGGCTTCATCTGGGGGCCAGTCCATTGCAAGTCTGTGCAGTGATGAATTATTTGGCCTTTGCTGGTTTATGCCATCTGGCTGTAAAGAACAGAGGGAAAAACAGGTGAGTCATAGCGAGCTTAAAAAGATTGCACCTCTCACAGAAATCAGCACCATCCCTCCACTAACAAAACCACCGCAGACATCTATATCCTTTTCTGTTCATCTCTCTCATATTTATACCCCATCAGGTTGTTCTCTCACTGTGACTTTATTGTATAATAGTTCTTACTCTGCCCTTAGAAGTAGATTATTGGCTGGAAATTACAGGAAAGAGATACTGGAAATAACAGGAGACGTGGTTCAGGAAAGAAAGGAAGGGGATGTAGGCACTATGGGAACAGCACCTTCAGAGACATGGACACTTCTAGCTGCAAAACAACACCACACAGAGAGCAAAATTGCTCTCCCCACAGGAAAAGGCATTCCAATTCCAATTTGCACTGTGTGATTTCAGTCCTCAATTAGTGGCTTTTGGTTTTAAGTTTGTTTTGGATGCCTGTCACCACTGAAGAGAAGAGCAGCACAGACGACAGCGCTTTCTCAGGCCAGGGATTCACTGACCTCGCTTCCTTTTCTTTGGAAAAAAGGTAGTTAATGCCTGTGAAAAACCTGCTCATTAGGACTTCACAGGATCTTGGAACTGATTTGTGAATTTCAAGTAAAAGATAAAAGTAATACGAGTTCAAAAGTCACCTCATTTAAATTTCTCGTT
Organism: Todus mexicanus; assembly: GCA_013389965.1. NCBI lineage: Eukaryota > Metazoa > Chordata > Aves > Coraciiformes > Todidae > Todus > Todus mexicanus. The sequence continues at coordinate 11,639 of WEIS01080246.1, forward strand.
TAAAAGCCTTTGACTCTTTTCTTTGGTGCCCTGTTGTTTCAGACTCTCTAGTCACAGTTCTGTCTTTTATAACGTGCTCACAAGTTTTCCTTCCTCAGAGGTGTGCTCATGAGAGGCCAGTCATTTGGGGGCGAATAACAAGTAATGAGTTGTTGGGTTTTTTCCCAGTATTGCTAACTCAGCGCAGGCGACTGAGCAGGTTTTTTTTGCCGGCGCTGACATACCTTTTTCTATAACGTACAAAAAGACCCAGCTCCAGCCTTTTGTAGCAAACAGCTGCCTCAGGCCTTTCATTCTGGGTGACACCTACAAAACACGGCCGATGGGAGCAAGCTGGCAAAATGCTGCTTCTTGCCATCTTTGAGTAATCTCTCCACCATTCCCTCTATCGTTACTTCTCCCTGGGGACAAGCTATGACATGGCATCCACAAAGCTAATTTTTTTTTTGTCATTTGCTTTCCTACAGGTCCTTCTGCTTTCTCCCTGCCACAGCGTGGAAATACAGAAAATAGCAAAAGGACAAAGGAAACCATCTAATCCTGCACCATGAGAGCAGTGAAGTCTCCATTAGGCCCACCAGCTACTTGCCTAGCGCAGTGCCGAAGCCCTTCCTAAACAAGGGATCCCACACCCTCAAAAGGCAGCCCCATCTCCTGATAAGCGCACCACACCAGTGGGAAACGTCTCCTGATATCTGCCCTGTACTTTCCCATGACATTTTGTCCTGTCAACGGTTTATTTCTTTCAGCTTCAGCCTTTCACACATTCATTACCATGTCTCCTCTCCGCCTTCTCTTCTTGAGACTGAACATACCAGATCCTTTCAAGCTTTCCTCACGGGAAACTCTGCCCAGTTCTTGGTCAACTTTGAGACAGTGTCTGTGTAGGGCCACTGCAATGGGGAGAGAGAACTCATTTCTCCCAGGGATATGGTTTTTTTAAACTACAGCACCAGGTACGATGCTTCCCTGCCTCGCGCTGCAGCTGCTCTCGCAGCTTTCTCACGTTTCCACCAGCCTTTGGGGATGAGAACATCCCCGTCCTCCTCCGGAATGGCTGCTGGCAGGTTTGACAACGTGCTTCAGTCGGCGCTGAATGAACATCTCAGGGAGTTCATCTCTAATGAATCAGAGACAAACCCCGGGAGGTCACCGCACCCATCTCCTGGCAGAGTCCTGGGCAGGGAGGTCACGTCCTGTTTGCTGGCCCTGCACTGGGATAGCAGCGTGATCCAGAGGCTGCTGTATCTGATTTTCTGTACCATGTCCTGAGAATGGCTTCCTCTTCTAATTTCCCTTCAAATACAAGCGTGAAGCGTTCATGCTATTCAAGTTAAAAGGAGCAAAATATAAAGGAGGGAAATGCTAGAAAATTATTGACATACAAATGTAGAAACTCAGACTATTTCTTGGTAGTCTAACACAAAACCAGCTTGGGACACTTCTTCTTTTCAAGAGTTTTCAACAAAACTTTATGTAAATTATGGGGTAAATATGAAGCCAGAGATAGTTCTGAGGAAAGACATATTTTGGATTTGTGTCCAAGTATCAGCCTCATCTCACCAGCCTTGCCGAGCAGCCCTCCTCTCTTTCACAAGAGGAAGAAACCACTGCTGAGCTTGCAGCATACATTGATCTGAAAAACTACCATTTCTGTAACTCACTCTCGAGAACTAATTTTAAAATCCTCAGATCTCAGCCAAGCTATTAGGGACTTTGTCAGCATAACATTACAAACCCTGAGAAACACTTGCTAAAGCGGACCTTGTAATAATTTGTATGAATTATATAAATCCACCTTGTTACGTTTCTATTTTTACAGTATCGACCAGAATATTGTAGCAGACTCTTTTTTTTGTTTTCCCTTTGTTTTTTTCCTTGTTTTACTGCACCAGTTTTCAGGGAGGTTGAATTTTAAAACAGGAGCGAGTAGCTGTATTTAAAACCTACCTATTTTCGGATATTAATAATGAGTCTTCTGAGACATTAGAGATTCAGAAATTCAGGACAACCACTGAGGGATCTGTTTGGCTCCCAACCACTCTTCCTCACTGATGGGCAGCATTTAAATGCGTCCCTCCAGAACGGGCTGCTTGCATTAAATTCTTGAATAAGAAAATGTGACACGAGCTTGCTTTGTGCCTGCACGTGAAATGCCGCAAACAAAATCGAAGCGTGAGTTGTTATTTCATTTACAAGCCCAGTCCAAGGCAACAATTTCACCCAGCTGCAGAGAAAGCAAAGACGATGCCGAGACACTTGACAGGAGTGTTGCACAGAAGACGCTGGGATCTGTCCAAACCATTTCACGCTGGTGAGGCTTCATCTCAAGTCTAAGCAGCTCACGAGAGACGTGGACCAGCTGGAGGAAATCCCCAGGAGCAGAAGAATGATCACACTTGCAGAGTACGTGACCTACGGAGAACATTTGAAAGGATGGGGATTATTTACTGCAGAGACAATGGAGAGAAATTGCAGTCGCTGGCTTCACACATGAAAAAAACTGCACGTAGAGGAAAGACAAACGTTTCTCTGTGCCTCCAACAGCTGGAAAAAAATTAAAAGGCTTAAATTACAGTAACCCAAGTTCAATGAAGCCTTAGGAGACTCTGCAACTGTAATGACAATCCAGTGATGGAAGAGATTGCAGGTGGAGCCTCCATCACTCTAGATGGGAGAAGAAGGTGTCACAGGTAGTGTAGCCACAGCTTGGGGCACAGCACTCGATTCCACTGCCACAAAGAAAACATTCCTGCATTCTTGCTCTGATTCTATAATTTACATTTGTTTCGCATCCAGTTTAACTAAGGCTGCGCTCACAAAGCAGGTGATTCATACTCATGTTTTCTATAATAAAATTGTCCTTACTCATTTTAATAAAAATACCTTTTTATTTATTCTTCCTTCCGCAAGCCTACCTCGCTATCAGCCAGAGCCATCCTCAGAGATCATTGCTAATAGATCAAAATAAGAAAAACGGGGAATATTTCTCCTTCGCAATTAAAATACATTTCTGACGTTTTAAAGGATTTTTATTTCCCTGTCTAATTTCTCCTCCATCAAATGCTGATTTTTTTTGATCTTTTCTAAGTTTCGCTTGTAGAAAAATGAAGAAACTGTCTTTTTTAATCGCAGTTAGCGTGCCAAGAAATGCCAGTATTCCTTGCAAAGTGGCCTTATTAACGACGATATTTGGGTTCTCTAAATAGCACGTACCAGGCAGAGGAGCCAGGATTCGGGGCCTGCAAATCTGGTTATTGCAGACCCCATGAAAATAGCAACTATTTCTTCTGTTTCACACATTTCTTAGTGCCACAGTGGTCATTAAAACTGAAAGTGCCATTTCTAAATTAACAGGAAGATGGTAGAAAAAGCACAGCCTTGGAATGAAAAGCATCCCCCCCATATGTTATGGCTGTTGATGTAAAGCTAAACTGGAAGGCGAGACAACGAAACTTTAAATCCCGTTACGCAACAGGCAAATGGTCAATTCAAAGCCTGAATTTCCACCCTCAGCTCACAGGACTGAATTTTGGCCACAGACCATGAGCATCTCTTGCTACCTCTAAGCAACCGTGATGTACAAGGGCACATTCTGCTGCAGAACCAGGGACCTGCACATGAAGAAGCTCCTCCAGAACGCGGCCGCCAGAGGCAGAAGCAACCGCAGCCACAGCTCTAGGAAGCTGCTCCAGCTGCTCAGAAACCAGCAAAAAACTGGTTTTCTGTACAAGCCTATTTACAAGTGAAGGGTTTTATTTCTTCAGCTTGATGATTTGTGTCACAAAGTTATTCCAGTCTGTTTTTTAAGTCGTACCATCTCCCACAATGTAGTACCAGACATCTTTGTAGTTCCTGCAGCACACCTCAGGATGCTACAGTGGCTGATGTTTTCTGGTGACACGCAGAACAAAAATAATGTGGGGTTGGGTTTTTTTCCATTCTATTATACAACATCTTCCGCAGCAGATGCCACACAAACTGCATTATATTTACTGAATTCATTACAGGGCTCTAATACTGAAAATTTAATTTAAGAAGCTATCTCAGCATTCCACGCTAGCGAAGGTTGTACAACATACTGCTCATTCCTGAACGGCAAGCGCCTAACATAATTTAGTAAATCTTACATTTACCAGTAATTATTTTATTTACCTGCACAGAGGCAAGGCAGGAGGCATTTCTCAGTTTTACAGCATTAGATTAAATCGATAACTGCTTTTTAACTTTGCATTGTCAAATCAATATAATTCAGAAGAAGTCCAGATAAACAAATAAATAACTATTAAATGGTCAACACGCCCTCTGCTTCAGCTTGGGAGCAAACAAACACGTCTTCACACAAATACGGCTAAATGGGATTTCTGAAACGTCTGCACAATCTCTGGTTCTCAGTTAAGTGGCCTGCTTTTTGCTCAGGGGCAGCTCAGGTTACTCACCATGTAAAAACACACATCTCAGGATCTTTGCTGCGAGAAATTGTTCACCAAGCCTCAGTCAGACGACAAAATGCAGTCTCTGGCCTATGTATAATTCAGCCACGCACCTCGCTCTGTGCTCAGCCTGCTGTGAATGCAGCCAGAGTTACACACACACCTCGCTCCCAGCTCTGAGTCAGCTCCTTATTCACATACAAGGCCTTGGTTCGTATTTCAAAGCAATTAGTGGATTGAACCAACAGTTATATCACACCCTGACTCTCTCACCATATTCCTCTGGGATAAAGTAGTCCAGAAAGCCTTGGAAAGAGCATGTGACAGCAGGAGACAAAGAATTTTCAGCCTGCGGGTTACTCAGCCTCTGCAAGTCTTTTGGAGGACAACAGAAGCATGCAAAACTTGGCCACCCCTAGAAAACACAGTAAATATTTTCTGTTGATGAGCCTTCCTGGGATGAGCGTTGCTTGGGAAGCGAACATCCCATTTTACTCCAGCTCCGCTATTTCTATCAATTTTATGGAAGGTATTCAACTTGTACCATGCAGTACTGCAAAATCTAAAGACGAGGTTTTTTCAGTGTCCCTGCCACCAAAATGTATACATGCTTTATTTTTCTCTTCCTGGGTTCCTGTCTCATGTGAATGAATGCAAACAATGCAGAACTCCTACTCTGGTAACAAAACAATAACAGCAGGCACTCGCAGGGGAAATATTGTGACTAATCTAACCTCAGCAGCTTTCCCAGTGCTCCAAGGAGACCTTGCGTGAGCACAGCTTATCTCAACTGCCAGAACTCAGTCACCGCGTCTCACCTGCTGTAAAACCTTCCAATCGCAGCATTCTCTCTCTTCTGAGCACCAGCCAGGTTCCCGCGGGAGGATCGGGGTGGATTTCATATCTGTGGCCACGTCCATCTGAAGCCATTGGCGTCTTTGTCATGTCTTGACCAAAAATAACAGATGCCCATGAACAGTCTCTCCCTTATGAAAACTTTTGATACCAACTCTCCATATTCTCCTCAATCAAAAATGATACTCCCTAGAGCAGAGACAAATTATTTCTAGAATAAAACCAAGCCTGGAAACTCTTCTGCTCTTCCCTCCATGAATGGCAGCAGTATCCCACCGACGACATCCTACAGAGCTATCGCATGGATCTGTAAACAACTCCTTGTATGAACTCACCTGAACCCTCTGTTGTCTGAACTGGCCTCAAAGACAAACTACACAATTCTGTGAATGCTCACGCTGATGAATCCGAGATACACAGATTCTTCATGTGGGTCGTGAGTTGAGTGGCTGGTGGTCCATTATACAGAAGAAAATACACAGAAGAAAATGGTTCTTCCCATTCAGATTTAACAGGACATAAAGTATTGGCGGTAGAGCTGCTTTCACTGCGGGTTTGAATAGACTTTTCCTCCAATCCTGTAGCACATCTGTTATCATGCACTGGTAGATTAAATAATTGAATCTGATCAAACAGGTAAATAAATCTGCAGCGCTCCGTATCTGCGTTGTTGTGCACAGTCACTGGTTCACAAAGAGCAGCCGCTTGCAACGGGAATCCCCACAGCGATTAGGCACTAAAAATATTTAACATTTCTCATCGAGTCTTTCTCATTAATGTGATTTGTCTGACAAGCTCATGCTCTGCTGAGCAGCCAGGTACAGCTGCCGGGGGCGCTCCGCGCCTCTTGGAACAGGTTTGGGTGGAAGGTGGAGGTAACCGAGTGTGAAGCTGTACTGGTGAGAACTGGAAAAGACCACGCGATGCTGCCCAAAAGGGAGAGAAGGGTCCATTTTCCTTTGGATCTCCTTTTATCCACACGCACTGCGGTGTTGAGATCCTTTTGCTTCCCACCTTCTGGCATCCTCATTATACAGATAAACCTGGAGTTTATTGTACAGGGTAAACCTGGTCTGGGTTTTAAGGGACATATATCTGGTCGCTCACCAAGTCTTTCGGGAAAAGGCTCCCGAGAGGTGACACGATTCCTTTGAGGAGGTGATGGAGGGGCAGCCAAGGGAGAGGGAGAACGGGAGGTTATTTTGGGAGGAGAGGGGGGCAGGTGAAAGAGAGATGACCAGAGGTGCCAGGAGGGGAGAAACTACCCTTGAGGGAAAAAGGGAGTTCGAGCGGGGCCACGAGTAGCCAAGGAGGTGAGGCTGAGGCTGAGGATGGCCTCACCCTTGGGGTAAGGCTCTGAGGGAGCAGCGAAGGGGCTGAGGAAAGCAGCCTTTGGGTAAAGGGAGGTGAGAGGAGAGGCCATGGCGTGAGGGGACGAGGTGCTGAGGGATCACCCCTGGGTGCTGGGTGCGGGAAAATGCTTCGGAGAGGGGCTGAGGTGCTGAGCGATCACCCCTCTGTATGGGGTGAGGGATCGCCCCTCTGTGTGGAGTGAGGAATCACCCCTGGGTGTGGGGCAGAGGGTTAACCCCTTGGTACTAGGCTGAGGAGATGACCCCTCGGCGTGGAGCTGAGGAGCTGAGGGATCACCCCTCGGTACCGGGGGGCGGAACGACCCCTCGGTGCTGCTTTAACGGATCCCCCCTCAGCGCAGCCCTGAGGCGCTGAGCAGCTCCCCCGGAGCTGAGGGGTGACTCCCGGG